>CAJNIZ010043392.1:0-28738 GCA_905231905.1 Symbiodinium pilosum
CTGAAATAGTGGCTATAAGGGATAACAGTTGGATTAGGGTTTAGGGGCTAGGGTGGACCCCCCACGGTGGTTATAAGGGATAATAAGGACCATACTAGGGTCCTATTATATTACTATACAGGGCGGGGGGGGGGGTTGTCAGGGAAAGGAGGAATGCATGCCCAGCCCATAGCTGTCCCTCACATTCCCCGTAATGCGTTAGTTGCAAATTCTTTCCATTCCTTCATTCCCTGCTAAAAAGCAGCAAGCAGATTCTAAGGGGATAAGCTGACCTGGCTAGGAGCATAATCCATCATATGGTAGTTTCCCAAAATAGGGGGACCCCAATATAGACCCCCAAATATCATAGTCCTTAATCTAGGGACCCCCAAAAAGGTACCCCTAATTTTGGGAAACCCCCCATATCTCACCACCCTCATGGAGCCCAAAGCCTAAAGTCACCTACAGCTCCACACAACTCATCAGACGCGTTTCCCGCAACCTTTTCGGCTCCAGTTGCTTGATTTCTGCCTTATATACGTGATCCCCTGCTGCCTGCTGGTCTGAAAGAGGGTTCACCTGGCACTTCCGTTGGAAGCAGGGTGAAGAAGAAGGGGAAGATGGAGGCCATTCCAACGAAGGCAGGCCAAGGGTTGGGGCACTAGGGGGGTTTAGGGGTTTAGGCTTTAGGCTTTAGGGTTTAGGGTGTGGGGTTTAGAGTTTGGGGTTTAGGGTTGAGTTGGGGCTTAGAGTTTGGGGCTTAGAGTTTGGGACATCGGTCTGAAGTTGAAGGTGTCGAATTTAGAGGTCCGAATTTCAGGCTTTGGGCTTTGGGCTCAGGCTTCAAGGCTTCAGGCCTTAGGGCTTAGTGCCCAATTTTTTTTGAACAACTGAAAGGAAGCAGTCGTTAAATAAACATATATCTTAAACGTTGTGGTGTGGTCGTTTTTCTTAGCGAAGTTCGGAATAGCCACCCTTTAGCAGTCCGATGACTCAGGTTGAGGAGTTGAGGGTTTCCATGAATTGGGGCCCCAATGTAGACCCCCTATACTGTAACCCTTATTGCAGGAACCTCCCGAGAAGCACTTTTAATTGGAATTCGCCATATTGAGATTCTACTCAACTGTCATGCGTCTGCCGTGAAGTCTGAAATTCAACATTTGCGTGTTCGGATTGCATTTCCACTAAATTGAAAATGCTAGGGTCTGGATGGGATCTTTCCACCAGGTGCACCCTAAACCCTAGACCCTACCTTCTCAGCCACGGTGTGAAGTACAGGCAGATTGTCATGGCCTTTTCAACACCCGGGGTCAGTCACGATTGGAAGGATCCATGCAGGATACGTTCTCTGTATGGACTTTGTTCCGCACAGCCCTGACAGCTTGAATCAATATCTGATATCTGTGAGCTATGTCCTAAACTCCTACATTTGCCTCAGTCACATCCAAGCCTAAGCAGGAGGAACGGTCAGCCCCTCTACACCCTGTCGCGTGTCCCTTGCATGCATTGCATGTATCCTCGAGTACATAGTATAGAGGGAACACAGCTAGCCTTTAGTCATCTCTTTGCCCATGAACCCCCCCAGCCTAACGGCAAAACCCGGTGCCCCCATCACTGTAAACGCCAAAGCCTCACATCCCTCTACCCCTTGCCCCCAAGCCCCGAAACTCCTTCATCCCTAAGCTGCCACTCTAAACCCTAAACCCTGTCTGAACCTCAGCCTCTTAAACCCTACGAATCCCTACGAAACTTTGGAATCTGCCAGAGTTTTTAGGACATTCGAGTCAAATCTGGCTTCGAGGATGAGGACGTCTCCTGCTTGTTTTGTCTTGCGGGCTCTGAGCATATGGTTTCATAATGCCATGAAAACCATATGGGGTTATATGGTTGGAAATGGCCATGTAGAGCCACATGGGTGTTTCTGGACAAAGAAGTCCTCATCTCACAATAGATGGATCCTCGCCAAAATGGCCCCCAGCCCCAGCCATTGAGACATACCCACATTCCCCAAGGATCCAAAGACCCAAATAATAGGGTTTTAGGGCCTGACTACTATAATATTGGGACCTACAGCCCATTATTTGGGTCCTTGGACCCTTAGGGAAAGTTGCTGGAAACGGGAGCCAATCGCAGAAGACGTGTGCGTCGCAGGAGCCCGACCGTCCGGATGCCGCTGAGGCTTTTTCTGGGATTATATGGGAGTTTCCAAAGATTAGGGGTACCACTTTGGGGGTCTTGATAATGAGGATCATCGTATTTGGTGTCTATTTCCATACTAAGCTTATCTCCATATTAGACTTGCCAAGGGACCACATTGAGGGTGGACACAGGGGTCCCTTTGTTAGTTTGGCATAGTCCTTTACCTATTTTCTGATCTTGTCCGTTAATTTTTTGGGAAACATGGACTGCCGGGTGTAGAGATTGCATGGAACGGGAGATAAGCCATGAGGCGCGTTTCTGGTTATAGGAGCCCCCTTAATAAGTAGATGAAATTGGGCTTTGGGTAAGTTTCTAAAAAGATGCCCATATACTCCGTATTCTATCTACTTAAGGGGGACTATAAACCCTAAATAGTAGTTTCCATTCTCTTTTCCATTAATGTTCACTTCGCATTAATAAATCCCACCCCCTCCCCCCCCCCTTGATTCATCTATCTCAGTCCCGGGAGAGCCCCGAAATAATAATGCCAGAAATGTACGTTTGAAAGCCTATTTAGAGTTAATTGAAATCTAATTGAAATCCTTGTCCCGAAAAAAATTACACGTTTGGTGGATATTATAATTGTGGGGGTTATTTTAATTGTGTTCCGGGCCCGGAATTTTACAAATGTGGGGGCAGTTCTTAATGTGAAGTGAACATTATCCCTATATATTCCCAACATAACCCCAATATGTACTTTATATAACCCATTATAGTAGTTTCCATTTTATCTATAGGATCATGCATGGGTACCAGGTTTGGGTCCCACAGTGGGGCAAGGTAGAAGATTTTTACTGCTGAGCACAGCAGGTGTGAGAAGTGGCTTTGTGTGGAGATCGTGGAGTTCAAAGTGCTCAGTGCCACATACAATGTAATTTATATATTGGGGTCATATGGGGATAATTGAAAAGAAAATGGAAACTACCATAATGGTCTATATAGGGGATTATATTACCCATAAGAACTCCAACTGAAACTTTTGCCTGTCCTAAGTGCTATGTATCATCTCCGCGTGACAACATCAGCAGTGTGCACGGTGACTACAAATGAGATGCAATTACACCATCAAAGATAGGCGTCCTAAACCTTCAATCCTACATCCTATGTCCGTTGTCGGCAGGCAGAAGCCAGCCTGCAGATGTATGTTGCAGTGGGCGTCGCCATGGTAGGCAGGATGCTTCTGTGGACAAAGGGCATGGGGGTTCAGGATTGGATGACCTTGAGGTCCCTCTACATGATTGTTTTTCAAAAAATGAGGCCAATTCTTGGGTCTCCCTAAGGTTAAGGACTATAGCATTTTGAGGTTCACGTGGGTCCCCCTATTCATGGAAACTACCGCATAGCGACATATCATGCAATCCACATGCTGACCTGGCAGACATTGCCAGACCTAAGCAATCACGAGCAGACATTTTGCAATAGGCAATGTAAGTTGATTGATGTCGACGTGACGTTTCTCGAAGCATCAAAGTTTCTAATCATGTGTCTCCCTGCATTTCTAGTCAAACAGAAAGCCAAGCATCAGCAGAAACGTAGATTTGAAATGCTTTAACTTGCCAGCAGAAGAATTCAGGTTGGTGCATGGATTGCTTCTTTTTCATTGAGATCTAAGTTTGAAAGTATAGCGCCTAATGTGGGCCCCTGGGCCGTTTTGGGGGATTCTAGTGACCCTTGAGGGTACATATAGAGCATATAGCACGTATGTAAGGCTCCCGAGGATGATCTTGTAGCTGAGATTGCTCCAGGCAATTCTCGAAGAGTGCCTTCCCTAAGCCCTAATATGCCCAAATTAAACCCTAAACCCCACATGACTCCCGAAGGGTTTTTCACCCTAAACGCTAAACCCTAAACCCCACATGACTCCCGAAGGGTTTTTACCCTAAACCCTAAACCCCACATGAATCCCGAAGGGTTTTCATCCACTCCCTGAGTACCAGAGGTTCTAGCAGGGTTTAGGGTTTGGGAAAAAAGGTTTAGAGGGTTTAGGGTTTAGGATAAAAGGCTTAGAGGGTTTTGGGTTTAGGATAAAAGGTTTAGAGGGTTTTGGGTTTAGGATAAAAGGTTTGGAGGGTTCAGGGTTTTAAGGTTTAGAGTTTGAGGTCTAGGGTGTGCCTTCTTCCAACAAAATTGGCCTTCCAGACTTCCAGCCTAACCCTGTGCACTACACGCCCGAACCACCCGCTGCGAGGTGCTGCCATGTTCGGTTTCGACCAGGGCAATTTTGGCAACGTCCAGGTCGATTCCTGCTTACGGCTTGGGATCTGCTGTTTCCATGAACCGGGGGGGTGGATGCGTATTAGCCCCGCATATTAAAAGCCTCAATAGGCACTCCCAACTAATGGCCAAACACAAGAATATTGAGCATCCTACCCCTGAGAATGTAATTTGCCTTCAGTTCTAGGGTTTCCCCGAGGCGCCCCCAAAACGAAGCCGACGCTTGTGTTGCGCACTCTCCTGCAAAGCTCAATGACCTAAACTCCAATTCATATATAGCCTCTATCTAAGCCCTACTTAGACCCTCCAATGTAGTTCCGTTTTGGGTATAGTATGGGTTTTTGGTTAGGACTCTTATTAGGACTACCAACAGAGTACTGCATTGGAGGGTCTAGGTATATCCCCAGGCCTGCTAGTGCTTAGGGTTTAGGGTATTCTTGGGGAATGATAACCTGCAGAGGTACTTTCCGAAAAGTTGGTCCAAGTTAGAATCTCGAGAAAAGAGTCAGGATGTTAGGACCTCGGTTAAGGTCTTAGGGTTTTGGGGTTTAGGGCAGTTTCCCAGATTGGGATTTTAGGTTTGATCCGGCGCTAGCTGCGTTTATGATGGCTCCGTTTCCTGCATTTCCGGGATTTTCCAAAACTAGGGTTTTTGCGGGATTCCCCAAAACAAGGATCGTAGTATGTTGTGGTTTGTTGGGGTCCCCTTGATTTCTGAAAACCACCAGTACCCTGCTGCCCTGAATAGTGAGACCTCGTTGTATGGTGACAGTCCTGGGAGGACTTGGCACGCGGGGGGAGAGGTTTATAGCCCCCCTTAAGTAGATAGAATATGGGGTATATATGGAGCTTATTATAATATACCCAAAGCCATATTCTATCTACTTAAGGGGCACTACATTTTTAGGTGGGGCAGCTGGCTCTGTTGAGCTGAAGGCGGCAGTCAGGTATATCGGTGTGTCTCAGCATTATCCTGCTTTAATAGAAACCCGAAGAAGGATAGTCCTATTATAATCCCACTACATCCCTTGAGCTCCCTAACGTCCACCCACCATTTTGAGACACTTCCACTTTGAAAAAACACTTAGTTTCCCACGCAGCTCAACCGAGATTTCTTGGCAGGCCTTCGAAACTTTCCGGAAGGAGTGGTGTTTTGGGAGGCGAGCTTGCAAGTTGTTGCTTGGGAATAGGAGCAGGTACTGCTGAGCCAGAAGGCTTCGCTCTACACAACTTTATTCATTGGATTGGACTCGGTGTGGGGCAGAGTTTCGTGGTTCAGCACTATAGGACTTGCTGTTGTAGGTTGGTCTCTGAGAGATGGCTTGCTTGTCTCCAACCCTGAACCCCCAAACCTTAAACCACAACAAGCTGCAATTGCCAGGTATGGCGACACGGACACTTGCAGTGCGGAGGGGTTGGCTTCTCAGAAGGCATCCGTGTCATGCTCCAGCACATATTTCATCTATCCCACTATACCACGAGATGAGAGGATGAGAGGACGAACAAAATGAGAAGCAGGCAAAGTCGAAGCCGCTTGAGAAGAAGTATGATGCATGGCACGAAGGCTTTTTGCAAGAGTGCAGCAGAGTCATGTCATCCTTGCTGCATCGGGGTTGATGTTAAGTTAGCTTACCATACTAAGGGTTCAGGGTTATAGTCCCTTGTAAGCAGATAGAATATGGGGTATATAGGAAGCTTATGATAATATACCCAAAGCCATATTCTATCTACTTAAGGGGGGGCTATAAGGGTTTGGAGTAACTGGGAAGCAAATGGAAAAGAGCATGCAAGATGGCCCCTGGCATCACACATCTGGTATAACAGAGTACAACATAATAGTATAATGTATTTAGCATGATATAAGTTAGTATACTAGAATCTAGTATGATAGATTCATAGAACCTAGTGAAACATAATCTAGTATAGGTTAATGTAGCATAAGTTAATACCATATTACAGTACCATTGTCTAAACTCCTAGTATCCCCCTTAATATCCCCTGTAGTAGTCCCCTATATAATCCTCTTATATAACCCCCTCTTAGAGTCTAGGCCCTAAACCCTAAACCCTACACCATATATAATCCCTATAAAACCCTATACAATCCCGTATAGAACCCTATGTAATCCCCTAAATAACCCTATATAATCCCCTATATAACCCTTTTTAAGGAGTTTAGATTACAGCTCATATCAAGGTCTCTGGACAATGACGACTGGAATGACCACTTCGTCACTTGGGGTGCCTTGGGTTGCGGTTGGGTCCGTTAGGGTTTAGGGTTTAGGGGTTAGGGGTTTAGGGGTTTTGGGGGTTTAGGGGTTTAGGGTTTAGGGTTCAGATGGGTCGTTCGCAAGATCGGGTCCCATTTTAGTACCCCTAGATACTT
This sequence comes from Symbiodinium pilosum, assembly GCA_905231905.1. NCBI lineage: Eukaryota > Dinophyceae > Suessiales > Symbiodiniaceae > Symbiodinium > Symbiodinium pilosum. The sequence continues at coordinate 6,778 of CAJNIZ010043392.1, forward strand.
CGGTGCCATAATAGAATCTATAACCAAAAAGGGCCCATAAGTTTGAGAACAACCCAAATGGATCAAGAGGGGCCAGCAAGTCGCTTTTCACAGGAAAATCAGGGTTTCCTGTAGACAGCCCAAAGAGTGGGCTCTTGAATATGAGGACCCTTGCTAAGAGCCTGGCTTAAGGGTTCGGGGTCTAGGGTTGTTCTTACTTAGATGTTTTTCTACCCTGCTGCTTTGCTGACATGTGAAGGTGCCACACTTATTACCTTCGGTGCAGCAGCTGGCGCAATCCTGTTGGGACCCTTCCTGCTGCTTGGCTTCAGCTGCCCTTCAGAACCAAGAGTTTCAAGAATTCCCATGGGCTGAAGATTTTCGGATTCTCGGTCTAGAGTCAAGGTTTTTTTGGTCTACCTGAACCCCAGAAGCATGTAGACTAGGGGCTTGAACCATGGTTTTACCTTCCCAATTGGGGGTGCAGGCAGGTTCGACGTTCAAGGGTCTAGGTAAGAGTTCAGGGCTTAGGGTTCGGGGTTTAGGGTTTAGGGTTGAGGGATGCTCACGTAAGGTTAGGCTAGCCTGGGGCTTGACACTTTCCAGTATTAGTGTTCAGTGTCGATTCTCTGACCATTCGCTCAAAGGGGGTACACATCTTTGTAAGACCAGAAGTTCTATGGCTTGTAAGAAGTGTAGTGTTGGCGATAGACAAATATAAGTACGAATAATAGCAGCAATACTGAAAGCATTAGTGGCCTCCTATACTTAAGTTTGTTCTTGACATGCAACCGGAGCTTTTGAAAGAAACCCTAGACCCTAAATGCTATTCCCAAAACCTTGAACCACTGTTCCACAGAATATTTTTGCTTGAGGAGGGGGTCAGAAATCAGCATAAACCTTGGTCTCGGGTTTGGGCTTAGGCTTAGGGCTTAGGCTGAGAGTTTAGGGTCCAAACCCTAGGCCATGTGAGCCATGGTCATTAGCCTTAAAGCCTACAGCCTGGAGCATCGAGTTAGTCTTAGGGTTGCAAGCCCAGACATGATAGGTTTAGGGTTTAGGGTTTTAGGGGGCTTAGGGTTTAGGGTTTAGGGGGCAAGCCCAAAGCGTCAGCCACGACCTCATAGGCCAGGCATTGGTATTCCTCACGATGTGTTCATTCCTTTTGGAGTTTAGGGTTTAGGGAACCCCAAACCGGATCTTCTTGACGGGACACCCCCAGGAACCAATCTTGTACTAGGCAGGGCATAGCCCATGTGACAATCAGGTAACATATGGTCTCTGATAGTAGTTCACTGGTCTGATGTTTCAAAAAAGACCCGTTAACCCGAGCCCCAGCATGCCTTGCAATACAAGACTTTTGATCCCTACAACTCACAACTCCCTTTACAAAGAGGTCCTCCATCTTGAGCAATTCTCAATCTTGGGGTACATAATGGGATTATATGGGGATAATGGAAAAGAACATAGATTCTACAGAGATTATGGGGATTATATAGTGTTTATAGAGGGATTATATCTTTTAACCGCACCCCCTGCGCTAGAAACATTTTCCAGATACAAATCTTGGGGGGCCCGGAGTTTGAAGAATTCCAACATCTGGCGGAGGACCAACAAGCTTGGTGGATGCCTGAGAGCTTCAACAGCCTTGCATTGTGTTCTGTTGGGCCTGGTTCAGGATTTACACAATCGTTTCCAAAAACTGGGTGCTATTATGAACCCCAAAGCACTGTAATCCTCATTATGGTTCAGGTGTTATTTGTTTTTGGACGGGTGAGCGCAAAGGGATTAAATATTACTTGAGGCGAGTCTGTGTATCATGTTGGTCTTTTTGGACTTTGATGGGAAATGGCCTCCCACGTGGCAGTGTATACATTATACGCCTAGTTGCTATTTCACCAGGCACTTGTCCGGGTGTTGGTTAGGAGGACCCTCCCCCTGTAATGGTGGTACAGTAACGATATAAGAGGACCTTGATATAATCCTTATCATCCCCTATAGTCACTATGACAGGGTCGGGGGTCCACCCTAAACCCTAAACCCTAAAAAGCTGAGCTTTTGGGGTCCAACTAAGGTATTAGCGGGTTCGGGCTGGTGGCTGTATTCTGGGCGGTTCTCAGGATTGAGGTTTTAAACCTGGCATGAGCCTCAGGGTGAGAGCACATGAGAGCGTTGATCAGGCTTTACATTCTCAGGGCTATTGCAAGAGACAAGCCTGCAGAAGACTGCCAGAAGCAAAGGAGTTGCAGCAATCAGGGCGCAGCTGGGTATGTTGGGAGATACAAACTTTCCCTAAACCCTAAACCCTAAATCCCTACCTAGTACTACCTACTCAGCTCCCCTCTCAGGGCGCCGCCCCTGCATTCAGATTGGTGGCTTCATCTGCCCCTTGGACGGGGAATAGTATCAATACTAAGAAGAAGAACAATGGTGGTAGTAATAATAGTAATCATAGTAATATTAAGCATTATTATAACAAGAGTAACATTAATGGTGTGTATTTTGCAGGAGCAGATGACTGTTGAGATGGTGAGTGCTCTTGTTGCTGTGAGCAATCTCATGCTGCAGAAAGTTGTTCTGCCTAGGCTGGCATGTGTCGCATCTTGCAAGTGCAATGAGCAACATGTCTTCTTCTCCTGTGGTTCTTCTTGCTTCCAGAAGTTGTGGCTGTACCGCCAGGAGCGTAAGATCAACAGCCTCGCACGTTTTAGGAACTTCCATGTACTACCATTATAATTACTGTTAACTAATACTACTACTACTACGGCTACTACTACTATACATCTTTATTACTATTGTTACTGTTTTTTCTTCTTATTAATACTAGTAGTATCTGAGGCTTTCTTGGCTGCCTCATGGCCTCCTACCTTTCGATGCACAGCACCTCAGCTGTCAGTTGGGCCAATTCGTGTTCTGCTGGGGTGCGCCATGCGTGCTGCAAGCCTGGGACACGCTACCCTGCGTCGCTGCTAAGGAATTTAAACTGTGTTGCCATAGTGGGTATATACAATCACTACTATGGTTCCCCAATGATAGTAACTTAATTCAACTTCCTTAGGGTTGCTGTTGAGGAATATGGATTGTGTTACCATAATGGGTATATACAATCACTAGGATAGTAACTTAATTCAACTTCCTTAACAGCAACCCCCCTAAACCCCTAAACCTAAACCCCTAAACCTAAACCCCTAAACCCTAAACCCCTAAACCCTAAACTCTGCAAGCAATTGTCCTTTGGGAGGCGTCGTCATGTTCTTCATGGGGCGCTTCATCACAGGCTGGGATGCTCGAGCTTCACCCTCCAGCCAACCAGAGGACCCCATGTACATAATGTTTAGGGTTTCGGGTTTAGGGGTTTAGGGTTTAGGGTTTAGGGTCATTCATCTGCATTTCTGCCACCTTCGTCGACAGAAGTTGACAGCCCTGTCGGCGAGATAGCAGCATTAGTGGCAAAGGTACATGTAGACTGGACAGTTCTGCAGGCTTCGGTGTGGGCGTGAGCTGCTTCGCGCTCCCGCTCTACAACGCAGAGACGCTTTCGCCAAGCTTAGTATGCAGTAGCGTTAAGAACTGTTTCAATAATGTGGGATGCTACAACAATAGCCGTTCTATAACATAATATATCAATGTAACTGACGTGTAATAGTAAAGCTTGAAAAACAGAATATGAGCAGCTCCATGTTTGACGGGACCTTCTTGGATTATCCTGATGTTTTGCATGTCAGCCACTTGAAATCAAGCACTGGCAGGTGTGCTGAGCCAACTATGAGTGCATTGATCTTCCCCGGAGTAATATGTAGTAAGAAAACCACCCACACCCTTAGTATTAATGGACATATCTAATATTGGATTTGTGGGGGGTTGTAATATAGGGGGGGGGGTAGGGGATATACCGAGGAAGAGGTCATGCTCCTATTGGTCGTATAATGCTGCACGAAGGCTAGAATTTTTCAACCACAAAAACATTGGAAAAAAAAGACAAACTTTACTTCCCTAGTGTCGGCACGTGCGGGGCTGGGTGGCAGCCCTTCCGAAGGTCTAAGAAGTGGGGTTTGTGTTCAGGGTAAACCCCAAACCCTAAGCCCTAAACCCATTAGTTTCTCTCATCCAGATAGCTCAGCCAAAAGGAGCCCAAATTTTGAGCAGGCCCACAAACTGTATGCACTGGCCTGAGGTACCTTAGAATGGGTTGCATCCGCAAGTGCGGGGCCCTTAATACGATGCTGAAAATTTTCATGGGGATCCTTCTGCCAGGTGAGTTCAAAAATGGAGCAATCATTTGCACCACATGGACCACCACCAATATGTGAGCCATAGTCTAAACTCCTTAAAGGGGGTTATATAGGGGATTAGAAAGGGGACTGCTATAGGGGTCATTAAGGGGGATACAAGGAGTTTAGACTATAGCTCATTTGGTTAGCCGAAATACTCTCTATAAGAGCCCATGCCCACTAAGTATACAAGCCCTAAACCCTGGACCATAAGAAACATCGACTCTGGCCCACATTGATATGAGCCATAGTCTGGTCTAAACTCCCCGTATCCCCCTTCGTAACCCCTGCAGTTGTCCCCTATGAAATCTCTTATATAACCCTTTAAATAAAGAGTTTAGATCCTAAACCGCAAACCTTATATAACCCCCTATATAACACCCTAGAACCCTAAATCCTAAACCCTAAACCTTAAGGAGTTTAGACATTGGCTCATATTTCCTGCTGCCAGCCTAAGGATTTCCACGCCGGGAATCCGAGGCAATCTTTGAAGCAGACCGGGTGATGATGTAGGTTTTAGGGTTTAGGGTTTAGGATTTATGGTTTAGGGTTTAGGATTTAGGATTTAGGGTTCAGGATTTAGAGTTTGGGAGTTAGGGTTTAGGAGTTAGGGTTTAGGGTTTAGGATTTAGGGTTACGGGTTAGGGTGAGGGTTTTAGTGCAAATAGTAGTCATGGTAGTAAAAGTAGTCATAGTAGAAAGAGCAATAGAAGGAACAGCAGCAATAGTCTGAAAGTTTTGTGGTTCGGGCGTTCAGAACACAGCATGCTCAACGATTGCCCGGCTTGGATAGCGGTGAAAGGGACTAACGAAGGAAGTGGGCAGCCTGTGGATGCAACATCGCACATGAAATGGGCCTTGAATATCTTAACAACCAATCCTCGTATCATCCCTCTTGAAGAGGTCTTGAGGACTCCATCATCACCTTTAAGTCCCTGTATGCCCCTAGGGTCCCTAAGGGCTCATAAGGGTATCTCTCTTTTCAGAAAAGCTTATTTTCATAAAGTGTCAGCTTCCTCAGAGGTGCGACGGGATCGCTTTTTCAGCTGCAACTCGGCAGAATTGTTCTGCGGCGTCTCGTGCACTTCCTGCAGTTTTCCCCTACGCTAGTACACGCTGGATGTCCTTCCTTAGGGCTCTGTCCTACAGATTTATAGGGTATATCCCCAAAAAGGTAGGACATCCAGGGTCTAGGTAGTAGTCCATTTTCAATCCTCAAGAACAATCGCTTGGGTTTAGTGTTTAGGGTTCCCTCCTTCCCTACTACCCATCACTCAGTCTCTCAGTTGCATGCGGGCTGGAGCACATCATGCTTTCTTTTTCGTTCCGAATTTGGATTTCCCTGGATGTCCAAAGGAACGTGGTTGTCGGCTGCTTCATTTCTTGCCTGATTACCTTCTTGGACAAGGACATTTTCAGGCTTTGCTGAAGCTGCCTAGAAGAAAAGCATCTTTGAAGCCACCAGGTACCAGGGTCTGCGATGTATATAGAAGCTGCGGGGACTCCCAAAATATCCCGCAATAAATCATGATCCTTGTATTCTAGGAGCCCCACAAAGGACCTAACACGTGAACCCCTCACATATGGCTTCATGGTTCGGGTCTGTAGACTCTACTTGAAAGCCCACGGCAATTCTAGCCCAATCTGAATTGTATCTATATCCTAACAATTATATGCCCCCAAATGCCCCCTCAGCCGCATGCTAGTAGTATGGTAATACTAGAAAGGTAGAAGTGCAAGTTATACTGGGGTTTTGAATACACTAAACCCTACACCCCATATGCCCTTACAACCCCTGTCAAGGCACACGATGCAATTGGCTTGGTTTCTTATAATTGCCCTGAACTTCCAAGTAAAAACTCAACCCTAATCCCTAAGCCCTAAACCTTAATCCTTAATCCCTAAACTCGAAACCCTAAATCCAATCTCTGATGCCTACATTCTAAACCCTAATCCCCAAACCCGAAACCCTAGATCCCATCCCTAATCCCTACACTCTAAACCCTAAACCCTGAAGCCTAAACCCTAAACCTAATCCCTAAACCTTAAACCCTAAACTCCAAAGCCTAAACCTTAAGCCCTAGACTCTAAAGCCTAAACCCTAAACCTTAATCCCGAAACCCTAAAAACTCTAAACCGCATCTATCATTGCAGGACTGGTATACTGGCATGCTCCTGCCCGGGTTGGCGGGCGCAGTGCCCCTTGGACGGAACTTCACCTCCTACTGCAGCTTTGGGTTTAGAGTGTAGGGTCTGGGGATTAGGATTTAGGGATTAGGGTTTAGGATTTAGGGTTTAGGCTGTAGGGTTTAGGGTTTAGGGTAGGGCTTGTATTTCCCTAACATTTTTCTTGTTGGTTATTGTATAAAGCTACGCAATTAATGAAGATAGTGCTTTTCTTATAGGTGTAGGGGGATTACAGTAAGCAAGAGTAGCGTGTGGGGGATTCCAAAAATGAGGGGCCCTGTTTGCAGGTCCCTGCAGGAGGATGGGTTTAGGGTTTAGGGTTTAGGGTGCTGCGGGCTTGACACTGGGGACTGCTTGTTCTCGAAAATGCCCCAATAGTTAGCACCAAATTGTCAGGAGCTACTAGTTTTACAGTTCACTCAGTTGCCTATATTTACTCAGAGTACTGTAGCTTTTGCTACTTTTGTTATTAGAATGGTTCTTGTTACTTCAATTTTAGATGCCTTGTCTCAAGCATTGACGTCTGCCACTCCTCCAGAGCAAAAAAACCCTAAACCCCTAAAGCCCAAACCCCTAAACCCCTAAAGCCTAGACGCCTAAACCCCTAAACCCTAAACCCCTAAACCCCTAAAGCCTAAAAGCCTAAACCCCTAAACCCCAAAACCCCTAAACCCCTAAACAGGCTCTGTCTTGGTGGTTTCTTCATTCCCGAGTCTCCCCGATTCGTGCCCTGGCTCAGGACCTGGACACATGGTTGCGGGTTTGGGGTTTGCCATGAAAGGGTTTAGGGGTTAGGGCTTTAGGGCGCTAGGGTTTAGGGGTTTAGGGTTTAGGGGTTTAGGGTTAGGGCTAGCATTTTAGGATTTAGGGTGGCTGTCAGTTGGCAAGGAATGGACAGCAAAATGGAAACCTACATGCTATTTGGAGTTGAGGGTTGGGCATGACAGGCTGTCGTGACCATGATTGGATGCAGTTCCATGCTCAATTGTCTTTTCTGTTCAAGAAATATGGAGCGTAGGAGAATCTTGCAAGCGAGGACCCAGCGTAATCCCCACACTGCACAACGCCCGCCTCGGAATGGAGGAACGGATCCCAGTGGCAGTCCCTATTTCGCATGACCATCCTAACCCCCAGCCCTAGCCCTAAACCTTAATCTGTTGGGCCTTGGCGCTTTCTCATATGTCTTTTCATTCCTTAGTAAACCACCAGTCCTAAGCCCTAAACCTTAACTGACATAATGATCGTTTTCATTGTCTTTCCCATTCCCCTACGCCAGTAAGAAAGCTAAGTCGTAGTTTCCATTTTCGTTTCCATTATCCCAATATTGCCCCTATATAAACCCCATTATAGTAGTTTCCATTTTCTTTTCCATTTATCCCAAACCCTAAACCCTACACCCTAAACCCTTAAACCCTAAACCCTAAACCCTAAACCTAAGGTAATGGAGAAGTTGCTGCACAAGGATTCCGAGGCAAAGGCCTATGCAGCTGGCACCAGGCACTATGGGGTAATATTAGGGGTTATGTAGGGGTTTATATTGGGGTTGTATAGGGATAATGGTATTAGGGTTATATAGGGGTTTATATTAGGGTTATATAGGTGTTTATATTACGGTTTATATTGGGGTAATATTGGGGTTATATAGGGGTTTATATTGGGGTTATATAGGGGTTTATATTGGGGTAATATTGGGGGTATATAGGGGTTTAGTATTGGGGTTATATAGGGATAATGGAAAAGGAAATGGAAACTACTATTTAGGGTACCCATCTCGTCTCTCTCAGGTTTGGAGTTTCGGGCGTTTAGGGTGCTTCGAGGGTGAGAGGGAGAAGCAGTATGTAACAAGGACCGTAGCGGGGTTCTCCATTCAGCCAAGACCGCACGGAACACGGCTCCTGCTGATGATGATACTGCTTACCCTGCTACTCCTGCTTCCTCCTGCTCCTGCTACTTGTATGACCACCTCCTTCTTCCACTACCTCCCTCTACCCGCAACAAGCATGTTGGCCATGCGATAGCCACCAGCAATGCTTAGCAATGCTTGCACGACCCTGTCAAATTCCTCAAGTTCTTGTTTGCGTTGTGTTGCCTGCCAGGTATTTGAAGCGAAGCTTGGACAGCAGCAGTTGAACAAATGGGTAGTTCCCAAAATTAGGGTCCCATGTTGGTACCCCTAAATCGTAGGTGCCGTCATCTATTCGATATCCAAAAGGGCCCATAATATTGCAAACTACCCAAACCCATCAGTCAGGTCGAAAAAGGGTCACTTGTCATCTGAATCGAGGAACTCAAGCAGTGGCCTGCCCCTGGTAATAACAATGATAATGGTAATAACGGTATGAACAATAGTAGTAACAGCAACAACCATGATGATCTTAATAGTAATGACAATAATAGCAGTAGTAATAATCATACCGATAACTGTGTTGTTGTGTAGTTGGACCTTCATGTGTCAAGCCGCCTTGGTACTTCAGAGTAAATGATTCACTCGCATTGTTTGGGCACACCGGACGGGTTGCAAGTACACGCTGTGGGCCGGGGGGTGGAAGAATGAAGTCTTAGCTGTACTTTTCAGTGCTCGGAAGCCTTGCGTGCACTTCCAAACCTTTCTGCCCTAAACCCTACAGCCTACCAAACGCACAGTCCATCTGTGTTCCCAGGCATTCGCAATGGTGACGTGACGGCCGAGGCTGACGAGAAGCTGTGGCTCCAAGAGGTTAAAATGCGATTCATACCCTCAACTCCTTAAAAGTAGCCGCAGGATGAATTCTAGTAAGCATAGTGGAAATAGTAAGAGTAGGACTAACAAAGTAATAGTAAATGTCATAGTAATTGTACTGTAATGTTGGTCGTAGTAGTAAGAGTAATCGCAGTAGCAGTAGTAAGAGGGGATATTCAGGGCTTCTGAATCAGGGCAGCTTTCGACGCTAGATGTTCGGGCTATGGTAATAGAATATAGTCCTCCTTAAGTAGATACAATATGGAGTATATGGGGATCTTATTTTAATATACCCAAAGCCATATTCTATCGACTTAAGGGGGACTATAAGCCCTAAACCATTGTTGGGGACCTCTCACCACCTCCCGTTGCCACTTCGTCACGGCATCTGGTAGTTTCTCAAAAATAAGGCGACCCCAATATAGACCCCAACATGCTATAATTCGCTTTATTACGAGGACCCCCAGAAAGGTACACTCAATTTTGGGAAATCCTAAACCCTTATCCCTAAACCCTATGTATCCCTATATATCCCCTATATATCCCCTATAACCTCCAAAATGGTACCCTGAATTTCGGCGAACCCCCTAAACCCTAAACCCTAAATCCTGATCTCAGGATCATGCAGCAGATTAAGGACGAGATGGATATCGACCACGTCAGTTTCCTGGGCCTGTTTAAAGAGCGCACCTTGGGCTGATAAGATGGCTTCATGGGACCTACCCGGGTTTAGGAGTTAGGGGTTTAGGAAGGATTTAGGGATTCGGGATTTAGGGATTTAGGGTTTAGGATTTAGGGTTTAGGGTTTATTGTTTAGGATTCAGGGTTTAGGGTTTAGTGTTTAAGATTTGGGGTTTAGGGTTTATTGTTTAAGATTTAGGGTTTAGGGTTTATTGTTTAGGATTTAGGGTTTTCTGGTTTATGATGCAGGATCTAGGGTTTAGGGGGGTCCGCTACAAAGGGCCAAGCTAGTTTGAGGCATCCCCAAGATGGGTTCTTTAGATGTACACATGGCCATTTGTTGGTGAGTGCACTGACACAGAGCCTTTGCTTAGGGCGCTCATAAGGAGAGAGCTTCATAAGGAGAGAGCCTACCTCATGTTCCCCCGGTCCTGCCCCAATAGCATCCCTATATCATACCGAATACGCCCCTACCGATTCAGGATAATCCCTCCTCTGCACCCCGAGCGCTATTTGGGAGATGCTTTCCATATCCCTGTAGGGTTTAAGGTTTAGGGACTGTACAGCCCCTGCATAGGCCCTAATCATCCTAGTCCAAACCCAAACCCCTAGCTTTGAACCCTAAACCAAAACCTCTCATTTTGGGAGACTTCCAAATGGTAGTTTGCCTAAATTAGGGTACCCCAATATAAACCCGCAAAGACTCTAGTCCTTATCATCGGGACCCCCAAAAAGGTACCCCTAATTTTGGGAAACCCCCAAGTGGGTTTCTGAGGCAACCTGCGTAAGCGCGTGTTCATTGCCTGTCTCTTGGCTTCACCTGCGGCTAAGCAAGGGGTGACAGGCGATTTTGTGGGGGGTTACTATAAACCCCTGATCAATGAACCCCCTCCTTGTAAGGGCCTTATTAATCGCGGGTCTGGGTTATACGGCAGTTAGGGGGTGTGTTTGGAGCGCGTAAGTCTTGATATTCAAGGGCAGTATCAGGGTTATAGTAGAGAATTCTCCCCACTGTGGCCACAGGAGTAAGTGAGAATATTCAATGTTTCGTTTTTTTCCGCATCCGGTTTTCTTCCCGCCTTGCTGATGCTATCTTTGCTTCGGCTGCTACCATGGGCTTGGAAACTGTTGGATACAACTTTCAAATCTACTGTGATAGTATCCCCATAACGGCTCAATATGTCCTGAAGCCCCATGAGGATGACAAAGATATACTTTCTAATCCTATCCAAATACAGAACCAATGTGCATTATTGCGAATTCTGGTGTGGCATCATCTTGTGATGGACTGAGGCGGTCTGGCCATCTGCCAGCAGGCCTGGGGAAATCTCCTGGGGGGTTTAGGGTTTAACCCTAAACCCTAAATCCTAAGCTCTTAGCAAAGCTGTGCACAAGTTGGGTCATTCCATCCTTCCTTCCTTCACTGTCCAAGAAGAGTCACCCTGTAATAGTGTATAATGGGACTATAAGAGGACCCTAATATAATTACCATTATCCCTTACAGTCACTATTGCTGGGTGGGGGGTCCACCTAAGGAATGACCTAAGGCGGACGCCAGTTTGGTAGTTTCTCAGAATATCGCTCAGCCCGAAACCCTACTCAACGAGGTCCTCGTAATCTCCTTCTTGTCATTTTTCCTGCAGGGTGCCCAGGAGCTCCCATGTTGAGCAACCCCATATGAGCTATAGTCTGAATTTGAAACAGGGGGATTATAGAGGGGAATGGTATAGGGGTTATTAAGGGGGATACTAGGAGCTTAGACTATAGCTCATATGGGAGAAAGGACGCAGACTTCAGGGTTTAATGTCGTGCCGGGTTCATGGCTGCTTCTCATGTGCTACTCGGACTCGCCGCGTCAAAGACGACAGGACCTTTGCTGAAGCAACTTTCCTTCAGATGGCAGTCTTAGTTCCACCCTTGCTCCCCAAGCCCCAACCCTATACCTTAAATCCACTTAGTCATGCATCGGCCCCTCCAAGGCCTCCTTGGCACCAACTTGGGCACATACGTTTTAGGGTTTAGAGTTTAGGATGGTTTAGGGTTCAGGGCTTAGCATTTGTGACTGTCAAATCTTTCATGGTTTTGCATAGGAATCCCTGTAGTAGCCCTTCTATACTCCCCAATGATATGATATGATATATATATATGTATTTATACGATATAGTAGTCTCCACTTCTTTTTGCATTCCTTCATTCCATATTAGCAACCAGCAAGAGTCTTGAGCTTCTGAAGACGGGCTCCTCACAGATACAAGTAATCCCTGTACATATCCTGGTCGAACCCCCAGTTTCCATTTGATTTTCCATGCTCTTTACCGTTTGATTCTCCATTATTGGGGCAATATCCTTGTACAACCTCAACATAATCCCTAGTTAACCCTATATAACCCTATATAACCCTATAACCCGGACTATGATGGCACGAAGACTCATGAGAGTGTTACCAAGAATCATGACGCGTGGCAATATTGCAGAAATGGAGCTATGGGTTTCGTTGAAGATGACCCAAGTGGCCTTTGGAACGCTTCAGGAATGTTTCGCACCTCTGCAACGCCAAGCGTAACCAACCTTCATAACGGTTCCCCGCCGGCCATGAAGCGAAGTAGCGAGGCCACGGGCGTGAATGCCTTCCTTGGGTACGCCGCGACTCTATTCAAAGAGTTCCTTGTCCGCTAGTGGTTGCAAAGCATGCTCTTGCGAAAGGAGCATGTCCGACAACGTAGCAGAATGCGGGAGTTCTTGAGGCTGGTTCAGCTCGCAACTTGACACGTTTCATACGTGCACAGCTTCGGCATTGTACTTTACAATGCAAACATTGCACAGCAGATTGTTCAACTTGCGCGCTTACATTTGTGTAGCTGTATGGCAATGCCATATCCACAAAAGCTTTTTCGAACGCACATTGCATGACACATGACTCAGCTCAGGTGCGGCATCAACAGTCCCATCCTCTTCAATTCCATTTTCAACAGCGCCGCTTGCCAGAATGCAGCCACCTGTATAACATCCACGGCTTCATGTCAAAGATGATGTATGGAAGGGCACTTCAATTGTGTGCTCCCGATACGCCTGCAGCGGTCAAATTGCGCTTCAGAGCGGCAAGAATTCTGATGTTTTTTTTATTGCGCCAGTCGTTGTTGTCTGGGTAGCCATAGTGGTAATCGCAGCTGATTCAGTAGCCTTAGCTGTAGTCCCCGTACTTTTGGCTGGCTGAGTTCCAACAGCAGGGGCGCAGCGACCTCCGGGTCCTTGAATTTTCGGACTTCCGGTTCCGGACCTGGCCTTTTTTTCGAAAAAGTGACTACATGCCGCAAGGCTTCCGCAGACACATCCCAATAAACGCGCATCCCGCCGAGCTAAATGCTTGGGACTGCAAAGGCTGTAAGAGGAATCCTCCGAGAGCATTTGGGATCCATTTTGTCCTTCGAATCTGTGGGCCTCTTCTGGACCGAGATTCTACGTTTGTTGTGGGTGATACGCCATGTTACTCCACAGACCAATTGGACAGGCTCAAAGGGTGTATGACAGCCAGTTACGGCCGGTAGTCCTGTCCGGTATATTAGACCGCACCAGCCCAATCATGTTAAACAACATATCTAATTACATAATTGTTTATGTATGCTTCTAAGGACCTCTTCTAAAAATCCGTGCCCTACACAACTAAAAATCTGAACCCCAAAAACTCTAAACCCTCGTCTCCCTCATTGATAGAAAGCCACAATTCCAAAAGGCGCGATAAGCAAAAACAAGACCTACACCCTGACACCTCAACCGTAGGCCCCAAACCTAACGCCCTAGACCCTAAATGCTAAACTCTAAAGCTTAAACCATATTAAGCCCTAAACTCTGAATCCCAAACCCTAACCCCCGAGCATATGCTAGACACGAAAAGAGTCGACAGGGTTGCAGGAAAAGCTAAACCCTAACCCTAAACCCTACACTCTAAACACCCTAAAACCGCAAACCCTAAACCCAGATGGTAGTTTCCCAAAATAAGGGGCCCCAATATAGACCCCAAAATACTATAGTCCTTAATATTGGGACCCCCAAAAGGGTACCCCTAATTTTGAGAAACCCCCTAAACCCTCAACCCTAAACCCTAAACCCTAAACCCAGATCATGATCTTTGGCTGCCTTGCGGGTCTGCTCCTAGTGGACTCCAAGTACGGTGGACGACGGTGCCAGCTGCTGGCTGTTTGGCCCTCAGCTGAGGGTTTCGGGTCTCGGGATTTAGGGTTTATAGGGGTTTTAGGGATTTGCGTGTTTATGGTTTTAGTGTTTTTAGGCTTCATGTGGTGTTTAGGGTTTATGGGGTTTAGAGGGTTTAGGGTCTCGGATTTAGGGTTTCGAGTTTAAAGGTTACGGTCTTGGGATTTATAGGGTTTAGGGTTTAGGTTTTAGGGTCTCGGGATTTAGGGTTTATAGGGTGTATACGATTTGCAGGGTCCAGGGTTTAGGGCAGTTTAGGGTTTCAGGATTTAGGTTTCAGGGCGTATGTGCGGTTCGTCACACTTCACGCGGTAGGGGCTTAGGGTTTAAGGGTTACAGGGTTTGGGGCTTACTGTTAAAGCATTGCTAGTTAGTGTGGACCTGCTTTTCCAGGGTTTGGGGTTTAGGGCATAGGCCTGACATTCTAATAAACCGAAATTTCACGGAGCCTCTTAATCCCCTTGGATTTTGACCGTAGATTATTTGTGAAAGCATTCCCAGGTTCTGGCTTTACGCAGGATCCTTCCAACTAAGAGCACAGAAGGAGCAATGTCCGTTTTGTGGTTTCATGCTGGTATCGAACTCCCTGTTGTTGCTACTGCCACGAAGCGGGAGGTCCTGGTGAGCGTGCATCATAAGAGGGTTTTAGCCGGATCTTAGTTACAGCGACCTAGGTAGATGCAGAGTGGAGAACTTTGAAACCAACAGGAATGCTGCCAGGTTCCGAAAGTGGTGGGTTTCTTGTTGGGGTCCTTCGGCAGCATAATCTATGAGTGGGTATTAGATGGGATAAAGGGGGATCCTAAGAAGAACATCCATGTACCAATGACACACGTTCAAGATGTTCTTCGTGCACCTTGACCAACGCATGACGCCATGCAGCGTGACAGACTCAGAATCAAAACCTCCCAAAAGGGAAATTGTGCTCAACACAACCCTAAACCCTCAATCCTAAACCCTCAACCCCATACTTCTGCTGCACCCTGGCAACTCATGCCCTGATTTTCTTGCATAATTACAGTTCTGGCGAAGAATCGGCCATTTCTCAAAGGGTGGACCGCAAGGACACCAGAGGAATAGGGGGATTGTAGTGGGGCCCCCTTAAAGATGTTAGAGTGACTGGGCCAAAACTTCACACGCGGTAGAACCACAACGAAGCTGTTACAACTTCCGCCGCCAGTAGTAAGATGTAAGGCAACAAGGGCAAAGAACACCATGAAAGGAATGATCGAAGCGCTAATCTCATTTGCAAGTTTTGTGCTTCACAAATCTGCTTCCGTGGGCTTGGAGTGTGGATTATCATTATTGTTCCGATTATCATTAGTTTTTATTATCACAACTAGTATTATCATTATTATTGCTACTATTATCAATATACTGCTGTTGTAGTTAGTATGTATTACCACAATTATTATTACCATCATTACTTGTATTACTATTGTTAATATGGTAGTTTCCCAACATAAGGGGACCCTCATATAGCCCCCAAAATACTATAGCCCTTATTATGGGGACCCCCCAAAAGGGTACCCCTAATTTTGGGAAACCCCCATATACTGCTGTTATAGCAAGGCCACGGCCATGATGGGACCGCCTCTGGTCCTGGCTGGGCTCGCTCCGCGGCCAGGTATTCAGATGATTCCTGGGCGCCCCGAACCCTAGACTCTAAGCCCCATAAACCCTAAACCCCAAGCCCTCAATCCTAAACCCTAGGCCCTAAATCCCAAACCCTCAACCCTAAAGCCTAGAGCCCAAACCCCTAAGCCCTAAACTCTTGGATGACTGCTTTCAGAAGTTTGGGTGCTGGCGATAGCTTGCACCAACGGCTCAAAGATAGGATCGCCACTGCAGCTTGCTAACCGGGGTTGGTAGGTAATAAGGGAAGATGTCATATTGGGATCATATGAGCTATAGTCTAAACTCCTTAAACGGGGTTATTTAGACGAGTGTTATAGGGGCTATGAAGGGGGATACGAGGAGTTTAGACTATAGTTCATATAGGGACTATATTCCCTTCTTCACTACTAACCACCAGTAAGCACTGGCATCAACATTTCCTGCAGGGTTGAAGGTTTTTGGAGGAAAGTCGTGCCCCAAAGCTGCCCCTACGTATACTACTGTCCTTTTCAGTTGCTCTCAACGCAGATGCCCCCTTCTAGTAGTTCTTTCTAGAATGTAGGCGGTTGAACAAACGGCCACTTGCAATGAGGGTGCTTTTCAAAAAATATCTTGACATCATTGCAAGGATCAGACCCCAGAGTCTTAGAGCCACTCCTGTCCTGTTTTTTGAAGCTCAGACTTGTTGTTAGGGGTAAGAGCGTCCCGCATGCGAACTCATCCCTAAATTCACCCGAGGCTTTGCAGTTCAGCTGGCCAGGCGGGGTTTGGCTGTCGGCATAACTGGCAGGGAAGAGTTGCTGGTGGTAAGCAGACACAGGAATTCTTATAGTACTATAGGGGTCCATTCCTCCATGCCTCCATTCTCTGCGAAGAATAAATGGGAAGATGCACTTCGCTGATATTGATCTAGGACTTGCTCTTGCAACCACATACTGAATTAGTTCTCAAGTTAAACATCCATAATGAATGTTATTCCCTTCCGTGAGGTTCTCTTGTGAATGCCCCAACCTCTAAACCCTCAATCCTAAACCCGAAACCCTATAGTCCCCCTTAAGTAGATGGAACCCGGGGTA
Organism: Symbiodinium pilosum; assembly: GCA_905231905.1. Classification (NCBI taxonomy): domain Eukaryota; class Dinophyceae; order Suessiales; family Symbiodiniaceae; genus Symbiodinium; species Symbiodinium pilosum. Next base: position 23,517 of record CAJNIZ010043392.1, read on the forward strand.
TATGGGGATGTTATTTTGACGTACCCAAAGCCGTATTCCCTGAAGGCCTCATCACCATGGCTTCCGTGATCGTCTACGGGGTGGGCTTCCAGTTTGCATGGGGCACCATTCCTTGGATCTACCCAGCGGCCACTGGGTCGCAGCCACACAGCCGTCTTACTGTTTTATTACTTGTTCCGAAGGCAATAAGGGAAAAATATAGAGTTCAGGGTTTTGGGATTATATTCCTTTATTCACTACTGAGAAGCAGTAAGTTTAGCGCTTGAAGGTTTCAGGGTTTCGGTCGGTGGGGGTCAGGGTAAGAGTTGAGTGTCAAGGATGTAAGGCTGCAGGATGTTGACCCAAAATCTTTCGGAGGCCAGGATGAGATGGGTTTAGGGTTCAAGGTTTAGGGTTTAGGGTTGCAATGCCCATTAGAACTTGCACAGTCATGCCGCATTTCTGCTGTCCATGGGTTCGAGGTACTATGGAAGCGGCCCCAGTTAAAGTTGTTATAGGTTGTACGGTTTAGGGTTTAGGGTAACAATCATTGAGGGTCTTCTCGAGATAGTGACGGATACTTATTCTGTACCTTCCAGATAAATTCGAGTCACGATTCTGCTGCTCTGCTGCATATGAGCCATAGTAAACTCCTTAAAGGGGGGTTATATAGGGGATTATATTGGGGACCACCATAGGGTACATTGGGGGGGATGCTGGGAGTTTGGGCTAGGGTACACCAAGGGCGACACCAGGAGTTCAGACTATAGCTCATATGGGGGTGGCTTGAATGTTGAGGCAAAGAGCTTGCTGCAGTTCGCGCAGGCTTTTTCTTTCGCCTGACCCACAGCAGGTCAAACCTCGGCCCTTTCATGACATATGTGTGCTGACTGAAATAGTGCGCGCAGAGCCCCCTAAAGAGGGGTTTAGGGTGTACTGGCTTTTGGTTAGCTACAGCTAACCAAAGGCCAGTTTAGGATTTGGGGAGCAGACCCGTCCAGTAGTAGACAGCTTGGCTGAGGAAATCTTCTCAATGGCTGAGAAGGACTCAGTGGCGAGGGTGGTGGCTGCATGTGCAAGCACTTGTGAAAGCCAGACAGACCCTTCCCCCTCAGGGTCCAAGGACCCAAATAATAGGGTTTTAGGGCCCAAATGCGAATTAGGGTTCAGGGTTTATTGAATATTGAGCTGAATGCAAGCTGTGGCCTTAACGAAGTGTGAGCCTCCTGCTTGAGGGTGATGAGAAGGGAGTGTTGCGATCTGAATACAGGAGTCGGCTGTCTCACTTGCCATCGGCTTCAACTATATTGCCAACGCTCCCTGGATGTTTTTCTTGCTTCTTCGGCAGTTCATGGGTTTGCCAGAATTTCGGCTCGCTCTGATGTGGTATGTGGTGCCTGCTAACAAAGGCTGCTATCATCTACATCACGCCAGCTCTTATGACCCTTGCTTGCAGTTGAGCTTTTGTGCATTCCGGAAATTTCTGAATACAAATATGCCTTACATAACCCAAGAGTTCATTACATGTTCCTTTTTCTTGTTCATTCGATTCCCCATTGTTGGGGCAATATACATATCCCTAAACCCTAAACCCTATATAACCCATTGTAGTAGTTTCCATTTGTCTTGTCCGTTATCCCCATATAAACCCGATATAACCCTAATACTACCCTAGTTTCCATAATTCTTTCAGTGCTGTAATCCGTAGACCAAAGGACACAAAAAGTTCTTTCTCAAACTGTGGGGACCGGACATGCAAACTTGTTTTCTTGGGTTTATGTAGGAGTTATATAATATAGGGATCATGGAAAAGAAAGAAAATGGCAACTACTATTTAGGGGTTAGGGTGTAGGGCAGTGTAGGGATATATTAGTACCAAAATAGAGAACCAAATGGACAAGACCATGGAACATGAAATGGAGGCTCAGGTTGTGTAGGTGATATTCCACCACCACCACCACCACCGCCGCCGCCGCCACCACCACCACCACCACCACCACCACCACCACAGCAGCAGCAGCAGCAGCAGCAGCAGCAGCAGCAGCAGCAACAGCAACAGCAACTGCAACAGCAACTGCAACTCATTATCATCATCATCATCATTATCATTCTCATCATCATTCTCATCATCATCATCATCATCATCGTCATCCCAACTTCACTAAAGATCGAAGCACGTCTCCCACCACACTGCATCAAGGAAGATTTGGCTCTTGGGCAGGTGCTTCAGGGCGTTTTAGAGAGAATGCCGGTGGATGGGAAGTCAAAATTAGGGTCCCATTTTAGAACCTCCCCAATATTAGTGCCGAAAAAGCAAAAGGGCTGGTGTCAGAGAATGTCAGCTGTTTGGAATTGCGATGGGGCAGGGCGCACTGTGGTCTACAAGGCCTGTCCCAGCAACCGAAACCCTAAACGCCAAACCCCAAACCCCAAGCGCTAAACCCCAAACCCTATTGCAGTTTCCAAGCACACCTTGCTTGGGTCTAGAAGGGCATCCTCGTGTTTTTGGAGTACTTTTGCTCCTTCGACTCGTGGAAGCTGCTAGATTTTCAGGAAGTGGTCCACCCCGGGGACCCTCCTCTTCTTCGGTGCCCTCAACATCCTGCAGCCTGGCAGCAGATGCCTCATGGTTTAGGCTTAATCCCCTCCTCCCCCTAATATTAAACCCTCCCCCCACGCCGTCTAACAGTAAATACTCCTGTTATGTGCTATACTATAATGTATTGAGAGTATTTGATATGGGGGGGTGGGTTGCTGGGTTTTAAAACTAGTGGGAGGGGAAGACAGGTTTGGGGTATCTTGGGGTTTGGGGCTGTTCAGGACGTTAGCAGGGTTATGGAATAGAGCTTTCAGGCTTCGCTGAAGTCAACCCTAAACCCGAAACCCTAAACCCTAAACCCGAAACCCTAAACCCTAAACCCTAAACCCTAGGATGTCTTGCAGTTCCCTTGTTCGATTGAAGATTCAACCACGGAAGATTTCAAAGCTCCGAGCTGACGTATGAGAGGGACCCCCTGTTAGTACTATTTTTATTGCTACTATTACTATTGGGGTTTAGGGTTCAGGGTTTAGGGTTTATTATGATTAGTATTACTACTATGACTGCTAATCTTATTATTACTATTCTGGGGTGTCCCAGGGTGAAGGTTCAGGATTTTATGCATTTATAAGTTCTCAGCTGAGGGCATGTCTTAAGTTTTGCTTGAACTGCCTCTAACCATAGGGCCTGTGCCAGCGGAGGTGCGCATGATGCCTCATGAACTCAGCTAAGGTCCCAGAAAAATCTGAAGCTTGCACTCTCAAACATTACGCGTCTCTCTTTCGGAGCCATGCATGAAGGACCCTATTGTGCTAGGGGCTCATATAGGAGAACTCCCGTGCTTGAAGACGTGCCTGAGTTTTCTTGCGGTGGCCAAGGAATTACTTCTTCGTTTTCCTTTACATCAAGGCCTGTCGGGGCTTGTCCTTTTACAGGTTAGGTTTGTGCGCTGCGCCCACCCTCAAACAGCTTCTTAAAACTTAACTAACTTATCTAGGAATGCAGGCAGAATCGATGGTTTGAGGCCTTGGGATCTTTGGGTGTTGAGGCATCAGGGCCCTTCTGGACAAGGCTCCTCGGGCTTGAAGAGCTCGCTCGGCAAGCCGTTGGGTTATTTGGGTATGTCTTGACCTGTCTACGGGCTAACTGCCACCTTAAACCTTCAGCCATGCCCTTTCCCAAACTACATGGAACCCCAAGCAACCCCAATCAAATTGGGTTTCCGTGTGCTTAGATGAGTGAATACTTAAACAGAAAACAGAAAACCCTCAAAGCTACAGCGCAGGTCTTAACTTTGCAACATGGTAGCGCATCAAACCAAAACCCTGTACCCTAAACCCTAACCCCCAAGTCATGAAATGTAGCTGTATGGTGAGCTCTAGCTGGGAAGCTTTCATCCGAGGCCTGAGGTTTACGACGGCATGCTCCCTGCGTCAGGTTTTAGGGTTCAAGGATTCTCAGCGCTATAAGCCCTACCTAGACCCTCCAATGTAGTTCCTTTTTGGGTTTGGTATGTTTTTTTGGTTAGGACTCTTATTAAGACTACCATAAGGGTATTACATTGGCGGGTCAACAACCGTGGTGATAAAGTTTGGAGGGTTCATAAGCATTGTCCAGCGCAGAGAGCCAGAAACCCGCAAGCACATTTGTATGAAGGTATCCGTTCCCGTCAGGACACGGTAGTTCAAGATCTGGATAGGACCATTGATATTGGCCCCCATATCATAATCCCTCGACTTATCCCTAGGTCCCCGCTGCCCCACCATCTTGATGAACCCCTTTACCCCCAAACCCTGGCCTTCTTCCCTGTGCCCAAAACGCTGCTTTGCGAACCCTAAACCCTAAACCCTAAACTCTAAACCCTGCAGACCTAAAAGGTCCTCCGGGTTCAAAAAAATCTCTAAACCCTACACCCTACCATGTACTTCGAGCCTTGAATCGTTGCAGGAGACCAAGGGCGTGCCTCTGGAGGAGGCAAGCGGGAGCCAGGGTTCAGGTTGTGGGTCAGGGTGAGGGGTTTAGGGCTTCAGGGTTTAGAGTCTAGGGTTTCGCGCCTGGGTGTTTCTGGGGGCTTCGGCTCGGGTATCGAGTCAAAAAGGACCCCCTAATTTTGGGAAACCCCTAGCTATATTGGCTTTGATGGGCTTAGATTTAATGGCTTGGTCGCTGCAATTTGGTGTTTTATGGCTTTCAAGCCTTATCCTCTGCTTCAGGTCCTTGTCAACCTCGAGTTTTTGTTGCCCTTGAATGTAAGTTGCCCGATCTATCTAAAGCAAATAAATATGGGCAGCAATAGGACCCAATAAGAGGGGAGCTCGCTACCTAAACTCTAAACGCCAAACCCAACAGCCCGGTGCAATTGATTTTAATTAAGCCCAAAGTCCATCCACATGAGCCTTGCCTTGTTCGTTTCAGGACTTCAGCAAGAGCCGTTTAGTGTTTAGGCTTGGGGTTTATGGTTTAGACGGAAACCTTGCCTGCAACATGTATCCTTCCCAATGAATCTTTCGATCCCAGCCTGCAACACGACAAAGCATCGTCTAAACGCGGTAATAGTCTTTGCAGAGCTCGTTTTGGGGGCTTCCATGTCAGCCTTGCGGGAGGGTAACCACGAAGCTTAAACCCTGTGTAGCCCTCAATAGCTCTTATACAATACTTCTGTTTATTTTACATGTAGGACCAAACCCTGAACCCTATAAACCCT
>CAJNIZ010043392.1:35668-48762 GCA_905231905.1 Symbiodinium pilosum
CTAAATGGCGGTTTAGGGTTTAGGGAACAAGCTCAGATTTTCTTAACATCAGGTGCTTCTATTTTCACCCTAAACCCCAAAGAGTAGTTTCCATTTTGTTTTCCATGATCCCTACATAACCCAATTTTCATATCAAAAATGGCCAGATACGAGCAGCTTGACCCTTGTAGTTGAGCTCGATGTCGAATGTGATCAGGTGCCCCACAAGCATCGCAAGCTGGAAATGAATACGCGCTTTCTGCGCACTTAAGAAAAGATCACAATGTTTTGCAAGGCATGACTGGGGTGCTGTTAAGAAACTTGAATTTAAGTTATCATGATGTGGGTATGTAGTAAATAAATTCTGGTGAAGGCTACGCTTTCGCAGGTTCAGGTGTGTTTCAACATTCAGCAAGCCGCCAACCCCAAATCCTAAATAAACCCTGGACAATTTTTACAGAATCCAAGCACATAATGGGCCATTGGGACGATTGTAGGAGATTGTATAGGGACTAGGGACTACTACAGTGAAATTTGAAACCTCTTTGGGTTCAATCCTGCCCGGTCAGACCGTAATTTCTTGAAATGAGGCCCCTCAAATCCAAAAAACAGAGATCCCGACTCAGTGGTTAGTAGGGAATGGGGAATGGGCTACAGCGGATTATCTAGGGACTACTGTTGGGATCCATGCCCCCTTTTTTTTTGCGAAGCCCCAGGTAGTTATTGAGAAAAGCGATTTAGAGTATGTCTAGACAATCATTGAAATAGGGCGACACAGGACGAGCTCACACCACATGGAAAGTCAGTTGGTATCAAAATGGCCTTAATCAGGGGATCCAAAGTTTCTGGCAGTTAGGGACCTGTTCATGAAGCCACCTGAATACGACTTCATGCACCAAATTGAACCCTCTGTCACGTAACCCCAGAACCGAAGCTTTTCATTAGCCCTTTACCCTAAACCGTAAACCCGTAACCAAAAACCCTTAACCCTGAATCCCCCCCTTCACCAGAGAGCCCTGATCCTTTAATCAACAGCCATAAACCTTGGTGTTGCGCCAGGTCCATCAGAAGAGCCTAGGCCAGTTGTGCCGCAGGCCTTCCGGGGGCGACGCGAGAAGTTCTGGACATTGTGTGTCCCATTTTTTGGATTATGTAGCGGGTTTAATATAGCTTTTTGTGAAGGCATGTTAAGGGTAAGGGTTTGGGGATAAGTTGTTTTGAGGTATAGTATACTTCGGTAGGTGTGCAATATCGACGGGACTTAGGGTACAACACAAGTGAGCTATAGTCAAAGGGGATTGTATAGGGAGTAGCTTTTGGGTTTTGATTAAGGGGGATGCTAGGAGTTTAGACCCAAAACCCTAAATTCTTTTGGGTGATTAAGGGGATACTAGGAGGAGTTTAGACTATAGCTCAGTCTTGTGGAAACTCTTTGCGAAGCTCCATATACACATGCTATGATGGCTGTTTCGCAAGACGGCACCTGTATATACCTGTATAATCCGCAAATGGACAGTTCATAATTCCATACACCTGGGGTATCCAAAGGTACCCTTGTCTTGAGAAGTTGTAATTTTGTATGTTTTGAAGAAAAGTCCAGGTAGTAGATGACATGGTGGACGACGGCAATGCATCGAATATGTCGATGTCAGGAGGTGGCGTGTCCGGGTGTTTGTGTTGGCGGCTTGGGTTTCAGGCGATGGTGTTGAGGGGTCTTCGGTGCCATAGAACTTCAGGGCTTAGGGGTTCTGATCCTCAGGGTTGCCGGGGCTTGTGGGCCCTGCAATGTTTGAAGCCACAGCAATTGTAAAAGCGATTCCGCTTGCAATGGCGACAGCGCTATGATTCCGGCTTGTCAAGCACTCGAGAAGGCATGTCGTGGGAATCCGAGAAAAGTACCGCAGCAGTTTCGCGTGCTCAGTAGAATCTATGCAGCCAGGTGGTGTTGCTGTGATAGTTTACCAACCAAGAAGTACAGGCCGTTCGACTTCCCCGCTTAGTTGTCCTTCCCGCGCCTTTCACGTAGGCTACGATGCAAGCGGAGCGGAATGTAGAGGGTCCGGAGCTCTTGAAGTCAAATCTAGCAGGGTGACCTTTTGACAGCGACAACTTGTCGAATGTTGGAAATGAAGGATCTAACAGAGATCAACCTACTCACACAAACTTACCTGAGTAGCAAATTCCTGCAATATGGCGTAAGGTTATCTTTCCCCTTGGGATGTATCTTATCGTTTCAGAAGCAAATGCTGCTGCTTGGTCAGCTAACCAAGCACACTACCCACATGCACAGGTATTGAGGCGGCAGACGGAGCCTTTTGTCCTGTCACAGGAGTGAGACGCCTGCAGTCGACGGATGATGCCATGACCTCCATGAACGCTTCCAACACCACGACGCAGGCTTCAAGAAGGAAGGTGACTTTCTGCAGGCATGTGTATACTATGAAAGAGACTTCTGAAGGCAGGCAGGATGTACCGTGTATGTATGTATTCGGTAGTTTGAGTACACGGCTGGTTGACGAGGTGTGCTCTCTCAATTGAGCAGCGTCTTTTTTCTGCGTGAAAGAGCTATGATGGCCGTGAAGCTGCAAGAGTGCTCACGTAGCCTCGGGCCTGCAGGGCGTAGTCTTGCGTAGTCTCGCGTAGTCACGTGTAGCTTATCTTTTCCGCGTAGTCTGCGTAGTTTGTATGTTTAAGAAGGCGTATTATTGCGTATAACGTTGTGTAGGCCAGGTGTGCCGCTTAGTCCGCGTAGTCACCTGAATAGCAAGAGCATCCCCGCGTAGTCTCTTCCGCAGGGAAAATAACCATTCCGCGTAGTTCGCGTAGGCCCTCCATGTTAGTAGAAGAAACTTTATAATAAACAAAAAACAGTGCTTCATTAGGTAGCACCGTGGTGTGAACGTGTTCCTTCAACATGGTATTCTCAAGCTCTACTGTTGCCGGCGTTGTTGTTTGATGACGGCAAGAAACGGGGTCGTCATCATCATAAGAGTCGCGAGCAGTGACAATGTCAAAGACAAAACAAACACGATCATCTTCCTAGACCCTCCATTTACCTTCTATTATACCCTAAGTAACCACTATTAGGGACCATATACCCCTATTTAAGGGTACAAGGAGGGTCCTGGTTGTGAAATGTAGCAATCAGCATATCCAAAGGAAGCGCAAGAATGGTCAAGGCAGTGGATATCCTCGTAAACAGCCGTAGCTGTCGAAGAAGGGGTGGTAGTAGTGGTGGTGGTAGCAGCAGCAGTAGTAGCCACAACTTGGGTACTGCCCCCACTCACTAGCAAAAAGATAAGCTTCAAAGGTTCTCCTACTCTAGACTGCTATTGGCTGGAGGGCAGTACCCATTCCACAACGAGTACGCTGTGCAGACCACGACTACAACGCCTTCGCCGCTCCTTGCCAACTTCACAGCTGAGGAGATAGAGCAGGCACAGGCCTCGCCGAGGGCTCGCATACGGGGTTTTAGGGTTTAGGGATTAGGGTTCAGGGTTCAGGGTTTTGGGATTAGGGTTTAGGGTTTAGGGATTGGGGGTTAGGGATTGGGGTTTAGGGTTTAGGGTCCTGAATCATTACCCACATTGTTGTCCTAGGCTCCTTTTACAGAGGTAGTATAGCCGGTATGTAACTTAGATAGACTTCAAAATGATCGCGGCTAGTCTATAGGAGGGTCTTGAAGGCATTATTTGTCTTGCTTTTTCTAGGCCAGGTAGAGGGAAAAGTGTATTTTCCGTATAACACGATTTTCGAACATATGTTGCTACAGTTGTAGTTATGCAAGCATCATCACTTGTTGGGCGTGAACAGTACTAACTTACTCATGATTCAGACTTTACATGCAGCTGAGGCTACACACTTTAGGATTTGCCAATACGGGCGCTTCCCCATGACAAACTCCACGGGGACTCCTGATGGAACCCCAAATCAGAAGCAGGTAATATCAAATAGCCTCTTGTATATGTGCCATTCTGCACGACACCCGTGTTTCCCGACATTCTTAGTTCGAGGATACGTTCAGGGCTTGTTTCCGCGGATCCTTGCCTTGCATTGCTACCGGGTATGTTTTGGTTTAGGGCCCAGCCATGTCTTTGTACCAGGAATATGTAGGGAGCCCTGGCTGTGGGTGGGGTTCCCAACATAAGGCCTCTGCCATTCCAAGTGATGTGGCACCGTGAAGGGTGCAGGGTTTCTAGTGCGGGGTTCCGGGGAAAGATAGATGTCAAAAACGAACAGTGTGCATGGGAAATCGGCTTTGGATATCCAATCGTCACGCCTACTGATGCAATGGCGTGGCATCAATGAATTCGATGCAATAATGACATCATGACTCTGATGAAGCTAAGCTAGTTGAGGCCAGTAGCTTTAGGAACTAATCTGAACCGCCCGCGATTTATTCTCAAGTTGGTTCATCATTCATAACTACCTGAGTATGTGGAATGATGGCCTTTTGGGCTGTTTTAAGGGATTTTGTGCCATTATCGTAATTATTGACTTGAGGCTACTTCTCACCGGTCTCGCCTTTTCCAGAAACATCCGTTTGAGAGCGAACGGTAAGTTATGCCAGAGAGGATTCAGTAGTCGCAGAGAGGGGCATGGCATGTTTCTTTGGGTGGGGAAATACGAGTTTGGTGGCATGGAAGCGATGAACAGTGCTACGCCTCGCCTCCATTCGGCAAACAAAAAGGCGCTAGCCCTTCAAGGCCTTCCCGGTAGTCTGTCTGGATAAATTGGGTGTCATAGGGTGGTGAATCACATGAGCGGGTTCAATGTCAGTCCCTGACGAAGCTCGTGTGGTGTGAAGGGCTCCAAGTCCTGTAGCGCGGGAAGTACTATATGTGCAGTCGTCAAAACTGGCGCAAAGGAGACTATGTAAGGCTTGCACGTGGAACCCGCCCAAAACCCTGTATTGGCATGGGAACCCCTGAAAAGCAACATCCCCGCCCAAACCCAATAAAGCAATGGGGGTACCTGAAAAGCGACAACCCCCGATGTTACGACCAGTAGGCCACCATCAAGCCTAGACTCCGAACTGACACTCATTTGACGATTTTTGCGTGGAGCGTCAAGTGCTGGGAAGTCGACTTGCGGCTACGACGCGTCAGAGGCAGGCCCCAAAAGTTTGCACATACATCTCGACTAGATCAGCATAATAGCTTTCGCAGGCAAGTGAGGTAGCATTCTATCATTGGTATCTAAGGACCCTAGGTTTAAGCGCCCTTGCTAGGGGCCCATAGTTCAAACCGTAGAAGCATGATTCCTGCATGCAGCTTGTCTTCGCAACCAAACAGTTGGTAGGACCTGATGTGGGGGTTTCTGAAAATTAGGGGTATCATTTTGGGGGTTATAGGGGATTTTTTAGGGGATATATAGGGGTTATGTAGGGATACATATATATAGGGTTTAGGGATTAGGGTTTAGGGTTTCCCAAAATTAGTGGTACTTCTTCGGGAGTCCCAATGATTTGGACCATAGTATTTTGGGGTCTACATTGGGAGTCCCCCGTGTGGGAAAATACCATGTGTAACCTGACAAATCAGCGTTGATTGGCCAGGAAGTGCTGTACACCTATCACGGTGAGATGGTGCAAGGAATGGGATCGGAAATGGTATCCATGACCGGGAAGTGCCTTGGCGCAATTGCTTGCAAAGGAGACAGCATTATCTCATGAGGTGTCCATCCATTCTTTTGCGGTTGAAGGCAAAGTTGGCGTGAATTGCATGAGGTTTAGGGTTTAGGCTTCAGGGTTTAGGGGGTAGGGACGAAATTTCACGGCTACTGTGCGTAGTATTGAAGGCTGACCATACACCCAGACCCTCATCCCTACAACCCAGCCAACCCCAATCCAAAAAGCCTTAAACACTTGTCGTCTCCCTCAAGTAGATAGAGTATGGGGTATATGGGGATCTTATTATACCCAAAGCCATGTTCTATCTACTTAAGTGGGACTATAGATCCAAAACCCCACGCCATGATCCCTAAATCCTAAATCCAAACAACAAGCGCTTGCTCAAGTAGAGGCCGCTTAACTTCCCTGACGCGGTTACATTACCTACTACTGCTCAGGTGCATGATCCCCACAGGCGAGGAGCCACCCTCAGTCCGCTATGAGGAAGCTAGCGATACCGACTGCTCCTTGAGCTGATTTGGTGGGTTTCTCCAAGGGTACTCTTTTGGGGGTCCATAAACTACGGATTATAGTGTGTTGGGGTCTATATTGTGGCCTCCCCATATAGGGAAACTACCATTTAGGGTTTAGTGGGCAGGTTTAAGTTGTGGAAATTGGTTTGAGTGTTTTGGGCGAATGGTTTTAGGATTGCTGGGTTTGTAGGCTTCACAGGATCTAGGGACCGGGGCCAGGTGTGAGGTTTCGAGTTTCTGAGCTTTAGGCTTACGGCTTTTTCTGAATGGCTCTTCAAGGTTTGGGGAGTTCCAATTCAATCACGGTTTCGGATTTACAGCGTCGGGTTCAGCGACTGTAGATGGAGTGGAAGCATTCAGGGATTAGGATTTGGGTTCAGTCAGGGTTTAGGGATTAATCTTCAAGAGGTCATTCTGGCATATGGGTAGCCACGCGGGCAAATTAAACAGCGATATGTGGTCAGACGCAGCTTTTCCCGGGTTCCCCAGGATTTCAGGAGACAAGGGGGGGTTTGCTACAATTAGAAGCCACCTCTCAGTGAAAACTAGGCATCTAAACGGGCTAGCGGTGAGCTACGAACTCAGGCTCCTTGTTAGCGTATGCTCTGTCACAGTACGCTGTGGTCTCCGATGTCAGTTGTTCAAAATGCCTGTCCCAAAAACGTGCCTGTCCCAAAAATGACCATAAGGTAGGTTCCCTTTTTGGTTGGGATCCCCTTTTGTTGAAGTGTATTCCCAATGGTCCCTTTGTTCCAAGGACCTTTAGAACGACCCACATATTCCTGTCCGCTAAAAAGCATGCTCGGGATTAAGGAGGATGATCCGGTAGTTTCCAAAAACGGCGGGCCCCTAATTTCGACGCTTAAAGTACTTTAACCCTTACTATATTATAGGAGCCCCTGGAAAGGTACTCCCCAATTGCGGGAAACCCTTATCCCTACACACGACCATATAACCCAAGTTTCCATTTCACTTTCCATCTGCTTTTTCATTTCTTTTTCATTTGATTCTCCATTATTGGGATGCTATCCCTATACTCTGAATTTAGGAAGCCTAGACATTGTAGGAAGCCTTACGAAGGCACCTCTGATTTTCGACTCCATTTGGTTTAGGGTTCAGATAGAGGTTTAACCCTAAACCCCAAACCCTAAAACCTAAATCCCAAACCCTAAACCATAAATCCGACACCCTAAACCATAAAGCCTAAACCCTATAGAACCCATTAATAGTAGTTTCCATTTTTTCCATTCTCCCAATATGTCCCCAATATATTATAGCAGTTTCAATTTTCTTTTTCATTACCCCAAGAATCCCCAATATATTATATACCCTAAACCCTAAACCCTAAACCCAATCTTTTTGCGACGCCGAGGTCGCCTCCTTTGTTCACTCCACGAGAACTGCTTCGGCTATAGCCGCAATGGCCCGTTGCTGGAGTCGATGCCACGTGCATGTCTGCTGTGGATGCTGCAGGGTACCCAGGGCAGGGTTTTTTTTCAGAAAGATAGGATTGAGGGGTTTAGGGTTTAGAGTATAGGATGGATCTGTAGTCCCCCTTAAGTAGATAGACTATGGAATTGCCATTATATAGCACGATAAGATCCCCAGATATTCCGTATTCTATCTACTTACGTAAGGGGGACTCTGCCCGCTACAATTTGAATCCCAACCTGCAATCTCTTGAGAACAGGATGAGGATACAGAACACTTGCATTTGAAGCTGTGTTGACCTGAGGAGTTCGTTTATCGGTTAGGGAGGAGGTGTCTTGCAAGTTGGGCGCTTCTTGGAGTTTAAGCGCCAGTGTTGAAGATCTGAGATTTCTTGTCATTTGATGTGCGAAATCAGACCACACTCCCTAGACGATGACAACTTCAATCATTTTTGTGGCTAGACTCTTTCTATGTCTTTCTAGTAGTCTTACGGCTTCCTTTAGTATGGATGGTTCTGACCACTATCGTTTGATTTCCTGCCACTACAAGTTGAATTTCAATAGCTTTGCTTGTAAAAGCACCTCCCTGAGCCTGGCGGCCACCGTCACCGTGAACCGTCCCTGCCGCCACCAGGCCACCATCACCGCCCACCTTTACAACCACTGCACTCATCATGGCTGTTTTGCAAGATCTGCAGGTTACCAAAACTAATCCTAAACCCAAACCCTATCAACCCTAAACCCCCCAATTCTGGAAATTGCCTTATAAGGCCTGGCTTAACTGGCCATGGCAATGGTGGATCATCTTGGAGCTGCGCTACAAAGATCTTGGCCGGTCAGGGATTAGGGTTTATCCGGATGGCAGGGGTTCGTGGGGGGTTTTTTGGGGGACTACTAGACGGGCTATTAAGGGGGATACTAGTAGGGGGATAGCCCTAAAGAGCTTGGAGGTTTAGGTGGGGTTTGTTTGCGATGTTACGTTTGGCATTTTGTGGGGAGTAGTCAGGCATATACGAAAGCTTCAGTTTAACTGGGGTTTCAAGGTGTGCTGCATGTATGCCAGCCGCACTCTCAGCAACAAGACGTATTTTCTACAATAAGGAGAGCACGAATTGCACATCTAATCTATTCATATAGAAAACATCAGAAATTCAGAAAACAATACGAAAAGGACCGCAGGGACGACGAGCACTGAGGTGTTGAAGCATGCGGGGCTTATGGTTTTAGGGCCTGGTCTCCGGTACTGTCGACTTGGGGTTTGGCACTCAAACAAACATGTGATCTATAGTCTACAGTCCTTAAGGGGGGTACATCAGAGATAGTATATGGGACTACTATGAAGGTTATTAAGGGGGATACTGGGAGTTTAGACTATGGCCCATGTAAATCCATAAAGGGCAGGTATCAGTCTCTTTCTGGGACCCTGTTGGGCCTTTGGTTTTGGTCTTGGGAGTGGAAGTCCATCTGAAAGGCTTAAGGTAAGGCATCTTAAGGCAACGCAGCCCCGAAGTCCAATCCCTATAGGGCCCTATAATATAGTAGTTTCCATTTTCTTTTCTATATATCCCCAATATATGCCCCTAACTTCCCCGAACTCGGAGGATGGAGCAGGTGAAGGCTTTGAGGTTGACTGACTTAGGGGTAATGAAAAAGAAAATGGAAACTACCACAATATAGGGGTTATATTGGGGTTATATTGGGATAGTGGAAAAGAAAGTGGAAACTATAATTTAGGGCTTTGGGTTTGGGAGTCAGCGTTTCGGGCTTGGAGTTTAGGTGTATGGTTTAGAGTTCAGGGATTCTGCTGAGGTTTCTCGGTTTTTGTCACGCTCTGTTTTGAATGCGCTGGCTTTGTTGGTTCATCGGGAATGAAGATAGAAGGGTCCTTACCCATACCATTCAGGGTTTAGGTTTTAGGGTCAGGGTTTGGGGTTATAAGGGTTTCGGGTACGCCTATTCCCTTCATCTTCCTCCTGCACCCTGCCAAAACCCCTGCTTGGAGGTTCAGGGCAATGATAACCCCATTCCGCAAGTAAAATTGCATTTGCAACCGAACTATAGCCCCGGTAGTGGACTTAGGGGGCTCAGAATTACGTTGTAAGTGCAGCTATAGTTGGGCTAATTTCCTCTAAGCCTGTGATGTCTTGGGGCCCTTTTCCCTAAATCCTAAACCCTAAACCCCTTAGCACCCAGACCCCAAAACCCCCAAACCCCCAAATCCCTAGTTGTTTTGGGGCTCTATTCATTCGGTCCTTTTCAGGCGGACCAGGCCAGAGACTGCAATACTTCCGAGCCGCTCATGAAGGCTCCCTTGCTTCAGGGTTTGGATTTAGGTTTGGGGTTTAGGATTCTGGGTATAGGGTTTGCGGTTTGGGGCTATGGGTTGAAGGTTTGGGGTTCAGGGTTTTGGTTTAGGGTTGGGGTTTGGGGTTTGGGGAGTATTTAAGCTCCGGGTTGTTCTTTATGTAAGGTCAGGGTTTGCCAAGGGCTTAGGGCGCAAGGGTAGTGTAAGAGCTGCAAAAATAGTAGTGCCGTAGAACTGAGCATTGATGTCAATCGTGCTGAAATTGAGACGGATAAGGGCGTCTTCCAAATATTGTAATTGGCCCTCTCCCTGGGGATTGCAGCCTTTTGTTGGAGGAGCTTAGCCACCGTTGCAAAAATGGTATATACTGTCGTATGGGCGGCATAAAGCCTGGTAGTAGTGGCGGTGGCCGCACTTGTATTGCTGGTGCTGTTGTTTTCGCTGGTACAAATTGCTGTGATAGTATTACTGGCACCACTGGATGGAATTGTGGCGGTTAGAGTCGCGGCAGAAATACTCATGCGCCACAATTCCGACAATGAGAAGACACGTAATAGCTCGGGCTAGGTTTCGGTGATGTTTTATGTGCTGGCAGCAGAAGGGCATTTTTTCTTGGGGTACTGGAATGACCAAAAGCCTTTGCTTTGCATCCGCAAGTGTTCACACGTCTTTGCAAGCGTTCCGAAATTTTGCAAATTGATTGGCCGGCCTTTGCGAGTGTCATGTCTCCCCTCTAGGACCTTGGGGTGAGAGAGGTCCAGGATTTCGAGTTTAGGGGGCTGGGATGGGAGGACGTGTGAGGGCGGAGAGCGTCTGGTATCTGAATTGTCACGCCCATGGCTGTTGATAGATGCTCCATCTACCCTCTATAAACCTTAAATAGGTACCGTATATCCCTCTTTAACGGGTACTTGGAGGGTCAGGGCGACTTAGCAAGTAGGTTAATCAAATAGAAGCCCTAAACATCCCCATTATCAACATGCTTACTAAGTCCCTCTGACCCTCCAAGTACAAGGAGGGTCCTGGTTGATAGATGCTCTGCCGTCTGCTGAAGCTTCGTAAAGGATGGCGTTCCGGTGGAGATGGCCCCGCAGGCCAGCCCAACAACCATAGTATCGGCTATAGTCAGAACTCCTTAATGGGGGGGTTATACAGGGAATTATATCCGGAAGCATTATAGATTATATTGAGCGGGATACTAGGAGTTTAGACTATGGCTCATATGACTCTTGTCTAAACTCCCTCACTCTAGTCTCCTTAGGAATTATTTTCAATTCATAATATAGTATAACCACAAGAAATGATGGAAAATATCATTTTCGTTATTAGTCTAAGGAGACGACAGATGAAGGGGATTATATAGGGGAGTATTATTGGGGTTGTTCAGGCAAATACCAGAAGTTTAGATTATAGCCCCTTTGAGGGCTTCTCAAAAATGATGCCTATAAATCCCTTCCCCATAGATACCTGAAATCTCTATTTCTGAGAAATTCCCATATGAGGGTTTCCAAAAGTTAGTGGTCCCCATTTCTGGGCCATATAAGTGTTCTTGTGCAATGGGGTCTACATTGATGCTCTTCATGGAAAGTGCAGTAGAACTCAGGTTTTGACATGTGATATTTTTGATGTGTAAGATTTGGGTACTGCCCCCACTCATTAACAGTTGGATAGTTGTCATATCATAGTATATCATAGTTCTATATAGCCCTTAATATGACCCCTAATATAGACTGTTAATGGGTGGGGGCAGGACCCAATGTAAGATTGTTCAGGAAGGCACCTTTCTCTTTGGTTCCTCTTTCCCAATAAATGGCCCTCTGGCAGCCTGCACGATGGGCAGCGTTTGGAAGTGGCTTCCATGATCCCAAGAGCACTTGCGATCATGGTCTACTCTCTGAGAGTAACCCTACAGACGCATCCGCGCTCCTGAGCATTTTCTAGGTCCTCAAGCGGAGGTGTTTTAGAAGCAGAAGGTACCCAGGGAAGCTTAGGGAACCTTAGGATATACGTGCCTTACTAGTTCTGAGTAGGGAGTCTTGGATTTGTTCAGGGATTATGTAGGAATTATATTCCAGTGTTCCGTAAGTATTCCCTACTAAGTATCAGTAAGATGACCAGGAAAGGTTGGGTAGTGGTGAGGATGACTAGCTGTAAGTTATCACACCACACCCCTCCCCTAAAGGACCTCCCTAGGGATCCCTGTCTACAAATAATGCCTACCTTGGGTCCTAGAGTCTGTAGATAATGCCTACATCGAATCCTAAAGCCTATGAGTATCTAACACTTACATTGGGTCTTAAAGTCTGTGAGTGATATCTACTTTCGGCTATTGCGACCCTAAACCCTAAATCCCTAGGGCCTTGTGCACTAGTAGCTGGCTGCAGATTTGGTGCGGCTGCTCTGGCGCTTTTTCACGCGGGCTTTGGGGCCTTGTGCTGGGGGGCTCAGACACGGTAGGTTGAAGTGGGAACCAGGTCGCTTTAACGACATCTTACATGTTTACATGTATTGAACGTAATATAGATTAAGCACGACCACAAGATTCGAGGGAACAGGTTTTGGAGACTTAGAGTCCAAAACATGTGATGACATCTCAAATCACAGGTCTGTTTCTGAAGATCAAGATTACGTGAAACAGTGCGGGTGATGATGCCCAGGATCTATCGATGTAGTTGCGTTCTAGTCCATCAGTGTTACGGGGTTCCTCCTCTGAGGTCCGTGACCGCAGAGCAGTTCGCCACTTTGTCCTTTGCCACGCTTGGGAGCAGAGGGGACGCTGAGTGTGATGTGCTTCGTTGGTAAGGTGCTCATCAAGTTACTTTGAGGTTCAAATCTGGATTCATTTCGGTGGCTGCAATGAAGAATCTTGAAGCGAGATCTTGGAGAAATTCATTATCTACTTGCTTCTCCCCGGCCTACATGGACCCAAGGCAAAGATACAAGTAGGACTCCAAGGAACTCTAAACAAAACAACATCCTGGATCTTAGAACAACATAGTATTTAGGGATTATAAAGGGACGATATTCCCTTGCTCCTTGCTAAGAGCCAGTAAGACAAATGGAATGACTGATGCCAGTTACTGCGAGTTGGGCATGATCGCCCCGCTGCTGTCCACAGCTCAGCTTCATCCTGGTGTGTTCTCCAGAATACTTGGAGGGTCAGGGGGACTTAGTAAGTAGGTGAATAATGCAGATAGCGCCGATAGCGGGGCGAACAAGAACCCCCCCCCCCTTCT
>CAJNIZ010043393.1:0-15450 GCA_905231905.1 Symbiodinium pilosum
CCACCATGTCACAATCATATTGACAACGTCCCCTGCATGTCTTCTCCTGTTGATGGAATCTGCAACGTCTCACCCCTCCGACTGAACTGAACGACACTCTTCAGGCACCCGCAGATCGGAGGGTCCGCTAAAGCTGCTTCCTGGCTGTAGTTAACATGTAATCTCCTTCCCAAGCCTGCTGGTAGTGACCGCTACAACTTTGGCGGCGATACCTGCTCTGCGGGTTCCTGAAGCAGGGATGACCTTGGAGAACCACAGGCATCTCCTTTGCAACTCATCACTTGCAGACTTGTCATGGGCAGGACTGTTCCATGCCTTGGGGCCCAGCAGGCCCTGCTGTGGCAAAGCTGGCTCCTTGCAAGCTGCAAAATACTACAGATGGTCATCTGCTCTCGAATGCGCAGCTGTAGACTATAGAGTATGGCGACATGTGCATTCGGTCCTCTGGCCGCAGTTGAAACTCCTGTGGCCAGTGCAGCCTGGGTTAAGAGTACTGAGTACATATCACAGCCGTGGCTAAGCCTCTCATCGCGGCAGCCTCAAAAGCTCACCGCCAGTGTCGAATGCATAGATGCAAGCGGCGAGGAGGCCACAACCTCACTTGCCAGCTTTTCACAGCTGTTGTCCAGAAGGGGTCCTGGCTCCAGAACGCCTCCAACATCCACGCAGGCGGTGGCTGCCCCAACTGCCGGCAGAGCACAAACACCTAGTACAAGCATTCATTGTTGATGTTTGCTCGAGTGACTCTGGGCATCATGGTGCCAGGGCGTCCGCATTCTGCACGGTGCTGGTGGCCAAACACAGCATACAAAGAGCCCGAGGAAACCTTGGGTCCGCTGCCACGCAGGCCGGAGATAGAATCTGGTGGCAAGGTGTGACTGCCGTTGAAGGTAAGGCACAGCAAGTGCTGCCGTTCCGCGGAGTCCAAGTGCGGCAAGTCCTGGACCGGCGATTGCAGCACATGGTTTAGCTCAGTTAGGAGCTACTCAATGCTTTATAGGGAACAACTTTTATGCATGAATCTGGATGCAATTACATCCCAACATCACGCCGTGCTGAGACCGCAACCCTGCATTCGGCAACCAGCCTGCTTGGGCTAGAAAGCAAGGCTGCAGACCGTTAAGCTTCCATTACCCCTTCCATGCAGAAAAAGCTTAGGTTGATGCAGCAGCAACTGCTAGCACCATGGAGTCAGTTGCCCCGCCAACTCGCCTGCAAAAAACCAGGGTCCAAATGTCGACGGCAGGTCAGTTGTTTCAGCTCTGCAGCTGCAGATCTGACAACATGCTGCGAAGGCTTCGGGCCTAAACACTGATGCTGGTGAGAAGGAAGTGCAGGGAGGCACAAGCACAAACACAGTTCTATCAGAACACGTGTGTTGATTCTTCCATCCCAGGTTGCTGGTTTGGACTGTGCACGTGGCCTGCTCTGCTCGTGGGTGGTCTCCGTCTCACCTGTCAAGCAAGGTACTCACCTCTAGCCTGAAGTTTTGAGACCGTGATCCATGTGGTGGCGGAAGGTCATGTGGAGGCTTTCAGGCGGCGCAAGAACCTTTCTGACTTAATCACACGTGCGTGAGTATTAAGTCCAACCTTCAAGTGCGGCTGATTGGGATCTGAAGCTTAGCTTAGCTCGACTGGCTGGACTGGGCGGCCTTCTCTCAGCCACAGTGGGACATCTTCGGCTCCGAAGGCCTTCAGCTGCAGCTGTGTAAACACTCCCAGCAAAGGGCTACGACAAGTCGAAGACAGGACTACCATGCCCAGCCTGCCAGTTAAGAGGCAAAAGCCCCAGGGTGGGTGTGCGAATATCACAAGGTGCATTTAAAGGCTGAGAGCCTTAGCTCAGAGAGAGGAAATGGTCCAGTAGCTCCTAGGTATCCATTCAAAAAGGCTGAGGCTGAGTATGGTTCAACAGGCCCAAAAACTTGGTGTGCTCTTTGGAGAAGGCATCGATCCTGTAGATTAAATCTTGCTGACATGTCAACAGCGCGCGCTCGTTGAGGTGGACTCCAATGCGAAGCAGATTCTCAAACGGGTAGAGAACTCAGGATCAAACAACCTCTGCCAACACGGTGCAGGTCAGGAGTTCGCCCGCCTCTCTGGCCTTGCAAAGTAATGACTAGTGCATCACACCACACGCTCGCGACTGCTGCTGCGCACGACACGCTACTCGCGCCTGAAAAATCTTTATTGAGCCACGACAACCCAAGAGGAAAGTGCCCTCCTCGGCGCCGTGCGGGCCTGCATGCACAATGCATGTCTTCTTCAGACCATCTTGGCCCCCTTAGCCATGCGCCTATAAACGTGTTGCTTATCTATGCAGATTCGTACTCAGACGCATCACTTCGTGACAGTGCTTATCTGAGCTGTGGAATGCTCAGCGCCCGGCAAAGAGCTGAGAAAGGCGCGCCAGACAAAGGCTCGGTCTCATGTGAGGCATTGACAACATCTCCTGTCACAATGCAGCAGGTTGGCGTCTTGCACGGGCCATCAATGGCAGGAGGATGTGTTGCCAAGCATGCCTTTACTGGATAAGCATATGTCGTGATATAATGTGATAAAGCTTCAGCCAGCGTATCTGGACGGACCTTGCTTGCCGCATTTGCGAAGATCGAATAAAACGAGGCTGCCAGCCTAAGCCAAGCAGATCCTGTAGTGTGCACTGCCTCCTAGGCCTTGCTGCACCTGTGTCACGGCCGTCAGAACGAAGCCAAAACTGCCGCGCAGAAAACAGCAAGCAGGTACCTTCCGCATCCGTGCGTTACGGCGCAATGTCGCAGCTTGTCGAATTTGTATGCACTTCACGTCTAGGCGATCTGAAAAAGCGACGATAGAGACCACAACTGTCCGACCAGATTCGGGGCACTGCTGGACTGTCTTCTGTTGCAGCTTCTGCCGGAACTGAAGCAGTGGCGAAACAGGTCCCATGTAGACCTGGCAACTGGAATTGCCAACACCACAACTATCACAAAAAAAAGAGAGAAACATGTCATGTGAGCAATTTCTGCATCAGCGACAGTCTGATGCTGAGGTGTGGGCAGCGGAAGATGTCGATGCGTGGCAGACCTGCTGCAGCACCAGCCGCCGGTGAATATCCAGGCTCCAGGCTACGAGGGCCGAGGACGAAGTGGAGATAGTAGTTCAACACTCGAAGATGAAGCAAAGCCTTCCAGCCTCACCTAGACTGTAAGATGTGACGATGGGATGACAAGCCTTTGCCGCCACTGCCCACGGCTACGAGGGCGCTAGTCCTGTCACTGGCACAAACCGAACTGATTATGCGGGTAGTTTGTGTTGGCTGAGTTGAGGCACAAAGGACAACTTGAGACGAAGCTACCATAATTTAATCCAGCTGAGATCCCAACTCGTCGAAGGCCAATGCTGGAAAAAATGGAGGCATCACCTTCAAATCAGGCAGGGACAGCAACATGTTCATGTCGCCAGGCCAAAGAGTTCTTTGCTCGGCCACCTTGCCACGTAATGTCGAACTCTACACATTCCAGCAACGACCCAGCAGTGGCTGCATGGCCTGAACGTCCAGCTGTACGGCGCCGGCATCTCGCTCCACCTGCAATGAGGCATGCTACGAGGCCAGCACCGAGTTCTTGTGGGCGGCGATGTTGCCCAGATCATCATTAATTCAATTCAGAGCAGAATGCCGTGCTTGAACTACAAACGCAGTTGGGAAGTGTTGACGCTCAAGAATTCTCAAAGCACCGCTTCACCCTCCAGCCTGCCAAACGAAGCAGTCCCGCGGCGTGGCGGCCACAAGGTGCACAACATCCTGCAAGAGGTAGATGCAGCATACGGCATGCGGCTGTGCAAAGCTCCAGAATACTTTGCTGTTTGGCATGCGCAGGTCGTGCAGGTCTGCAGCGCAGGGAGCCGACTCTACAGGAAAGCAATGCCACTCCGCCGCAGCCTTTTGCTGCCAAAGGCGTCTGGCATGCATAGAGACGAGTCTTGGAACGCGTCAGCTTCTACTGCCTGGCAGGTCCAAAATAGTGGTGGGCGCTTTGCATTACACTCTTTACGATGTCTTTTCGAGCCTTTCTGTTGATTTCTGCTGCTAAGGAGCTATCAAGCTTCTTGACACGGGAGGTTTGGAATGCCATTGTGTTTTTCCTTGCTGAGCGATCTGATCTCTCAATTTCTGAACGCTCGGAAGCTTCCTTTGGGCCTAGGCCTTGTAATTTATGAAATGCCGCTGCTGAGCGCTAGTCGTCTTGCAGCCGCAGTTGCTATGGCTCTCAGAAGAAGAGGGGCAAGGCCCCTTTGATCAAGCAAGGCTATCAGATGCTGGTCTGCCAAGATTCGCCTCTCTCGAGAGAAGCCCATTTTCTCAGACCAAAGCCGTACCGTGATTGTGACGTCCAAGTGTCTTGTTAGCACAGGAACACTGGCTTTCGCAACTACTGCGCGGGCATCTCTCTGGATGAGAGGGTGCAGCTGAATTCAAAGGGCGAGGTGCAAGGCTGGAGGCCAGCATGGCCAGCCAAACGCGGCACGCACATTTGCAAACATCTTATCTGCTGGCTTTGCTCTCTCTGCTATTAGTTAGTGAAGCAGTCGTAGCCTGGGCTCAGGGATTTGTGAGTTACCACCGCTCTGATCAACTCAACTTCTAGCTTCCGATGTATGACGTGCGTCGCGTCTGGCAAGACGCGCATTTCCTTGCGCAGTGCCAAGTGCAGCTGCTCAAGGCATGTACACGGTCAGCCGGTCTCGCACGGACTGCCTACAAACAGGGCATTGGGTCACCTTCCGCGCGCAGCCATCCTTGGCAAAAGCAGTTTCTCTTGGAGAATAAAACCTTGTTGCCTCTGCGGCCAGTGCTTCCCGTCTTAGCATTTGGCTTAGGCTAGAGGGTTTAGTGCAATGAAGCGTCGCATACGCAAAGGTGCCTGCAGCGAAGAAGTACCTTGGATGAAGCCCTGGAAGTGAAGGAAACATGCAGCCCACATTCATTCTGATTTCCCTCCCGCCCTTTTCCGAACCCGTCTAGAAACCGCAACAAATTGCGGCTTCAGCAACATCCTTGTGGCGTTAAGTCTATGAGTCTATGGGGAGGTCCTGAAAACTTTGTTCTTGTTCTAGTTAGGTCAATCACGTACCAGTCTGTGCCACTGAGTTGCTGTGTTGGCCAGGCGGTCTAAGCAGGCAATGCAGGACCGCTCGCTCACCTCAGCAATCGACGACAGCTGCTCTGACTGAAACCAAGACGAAAATCAAGTCAAGGTCCCCTCAATACATCATATGCATGTAGCTATATCAATAGTCAATATGATAAGGTGAGCCCTTTGATATTGTGTTCACATAGACCCTTAAGTGATCTAAGAGGTACCAGTCAGACTGCAAGCCTCAGCTGGGGCTGCTGCTGCCTCCTCGCGTTGCGACAACAGAAAGGCACGCTCCTGGCTGCGAGGACGTGGTTTTCTTCATGCAGCGCTCGTGTGTGGCACTCATTCCTCAAAATCCCAAGCTCCAGAAATACTGCAAGAGAGCACTCAAAATGAACGGAAATGGCACCGGCACCAGGCCCCCCCCGCCAGGCAAGCACTGCGCCCTCTCCTGCTCAAGGCCCTGCACTCGCTGGTAAAGCTGCCTGCAGGCAACATCAGCTTCATTCAGTCTAGGACACTAGTCTCCACAAACTTCACGCACTCAGATTCTGTTGACTTTGCAGACTGGAGATACCCTGCTTCGCGGAGGCCTCTTCAAGAGCAAGAGTGCATCAACCTGCCAATTTGCGGATGCAGCAACAGGCAAGCAATTTCGCTTGGAGGACGTCTGCAGAACTGCAACGATAGATTAGATCCCATGATCAACCGTCCCACCGTCGTCATTAAATCACTAATGTTGACAGATCAGTCCAGAAGCAGCACGCAGCAAAGGGCCTGAGATTCGAGTTCTGCTGTTTCAGCGTCACTCACCTGGCGGTGACCTCACAGAAGCACATAGTTCACACGAGTGTTTTCCTTCACTTGGAACTTTTATCATCAGCCATACTTTGCTGTCTCCCCAAGGATGCTCAGTCAAAATGCCAGGCATTGGCGCCAGTAGGAAGTGACATTCACAGGCTGCTCGAAGATATCCTCTGCATGATTTAGCCCTACGCACCAGCAAGGGTGGCCGCCTCGAAGCTGCTCCTCGGATGCCCTGACAATGGCACAGCATGGCTTCATGTATTGCTTGCGGCGAAGGTGCGTGGGACTCTGGCTGCCAACCTATTAGGTGTTCACAAATGCACCTCATCAGCTCATCATTGGCTTTCGAGAGGCCTGCAGAATGCTCCTTGGATATGCAGTTCATGTAGGCCTAATGGCTCTTCAGGACCCGACGATTAACGCTCAAACGGTTTGAAGCAGGTGCATTTTGTTGAATAGGGACGGAACATCAAGGATTCCGTGAACGACATTTTGAATACTTTCTCAGTGGTTCTGATTCCTGCGCTACAACACGTAGCCGTAACCCTTCACCTACATCTTTCAGAGATGACATGCTCCTTCCGTGAAACTTCCGCACATAAGGTTTCCAGTCAACGGCGATGAACGAGAAATGCAGACAGCAATTTCAGATTTACTTGGCACAGCAGTGGGAGATAGTGGGAGCAAGGCACAGCTGAGGACCCTGAGCTACTCAAATGAGCACGTTCCTTGTGCTCTATCGCAGCAATGTCTACACGAAAATGTCCTGGCTTTCAAGCTCGAATGTGGATAGAAGTGTGGACTGACTTTCTGCCCAAGCGCAGCAGCACAACTTTACGTTGATTCTTGTGTTGTGATGTTTCCAGTCCATTTGCAGAAGCATTATCTGCATCGTTGCTCTGACAAGCCGTGACGGAAGCGCTTGCAAAAGCGTGATGTTCACGCTTATTGTTGGTTGCTCTGGCACTGTTCATGGCTTCGCTAGATGCCGTTCGACATTAGAAGGCCTCAACCACACAACTCCAAAGACATTCTTGCTTAAACTATAAGGTTTCTTCTCAAAATTACGGGCCTCTTTGGCTTATAGGTTGTATTATGGCACCCAACATGTAAGAAGGGACCCTAATTTCGGAACTACCCATATGCCTCTCAACAAGACAGATCTCGACTAATCTGTGAAATTCCTTCAAGTGGCACGTTCACTGTCCAGGCTTGCCTTGCGAACATGGGCGAAGGCTTTTGCTCATGGAAGTCCTATGGAATTGCAGAACGCATAGTAAAACCTGGCAGTCAGATTGCTTGAAGGATCAGAGACAAACAAACCATCGCAAAGCAGCTTCTCCTGTCGAATCTAAAAGCAGTGACCAAGCTTTTGAAGGCTTTGCCTGCAGCGCGCGTCGCAGCTCAGTCTGATGGCTCACTTCTCGCTTGAGCTGCCGCAACTCGATTCGAAGATTTTGGTGCTCCTGCAACAGACAATAACCTCCACCACCCCGAACCAAAACATAGGAGGGCCATGCAGCTATGCTCTCCCGTGCAAGCTCTTTCTGTCGCGTTCACTTCGAGTCTGCAGGGGATACGTAGCATGCAAATGACAGACCCTGTGGCGAGATCCTCATGCCGGTGCCAGATTCCCAATGGAAAAGGCAGAGCAAGCTTGCCTCTAGCTTCACGTGTGTGTGAGCCTGGGCACAAGAGGTGGTGCATCGGCTCGAGGAATTGAGAAAAAGCAAGTGCTCCGGAACATCTCCTGTGGCACATGTTGCGCGCACGCTTTGGGTGCAACACCGATCTAGCCACGTCTGTGCACAAGAGTTTGATGTTCAGGAGCTGCTTTCTGTACATTACATGCACTGGTGCTTTTGAAGAATTCTAGACTGAACAAATTCGCAATCATTGCTGGTGACTATACTGGTGAAGTCTGCAGGATGCCGTTTCTTTACAAGTTACGGCTTGGCTGCCGACACAAATTTCGATGCCTTCACCCTTCCATGAAAAGCCCTCAACTGTACAGACTATGGGATAGCAAAGGGAGAGCGCATGTCATGGAGGATGCTGTATGGCCATGCAGCACCAAGACGAGGTGCATGTCTGCAGGCTCTTGAAGAAAGGGCATCGAAAGTACACCACACAACTAGATACCACGTGCCTCCATATCCTGGGAGCAGCAGTTCCTCCCTGTACTAGCTCCATTGCATCATGCAACAACAACAGAGCAATCTACACGCAGGTGTGACATTGTCTTCGGACGTCTGGTGTTGCGGCGCTCAACTTTGAACTCTTCGTCGTCTTCTTCATCGTCCTCCTCATCCATCTCCACAAAAGTGTTCCGCACCACGATCTTGGGCTGCTGCTGGGCAAACTTAATGCGTTCCCTGAGCAGTGCAAGGTCCGCATCGGGCAGAAAGCGAGGTTCTACGCCTTCGTGCACACCTGGTGCCGTGGATCCCCCATTGGCGCGGCGGTAGGCTGTCTTCTGAAGCGTGAAAGCTTCAAAAAAGCGTGTGCGAACGCGATTCCACTCTTCCCGTGGCACCACGCCTAAGCTTGGCTAAGCCGCTAAGCCGGTCTCACTACCCCTGAGGTTTCAGGAGGCATGTCATGATGAAAGTTTGCGTTCAGCCTGCTTTGCGTTGCACAGAATATCAGCCCCTCTGGCATACTCCGAGCCCAGGTGCATTGGTACGGAACAAGCTGGCGACTGTCCAGAAGGTTATACGTATGAGCAGTCTCGCCGATGTTCTCCTGGCGTAGCACATGCTGGATCTAGCCGAGTGACAGCAGGGCCAAGCTCAGTAGCAGAATCTGTGCAAATGCACACGACACCCCCGTCCAGAAACAGTTGGATGTAGTCCGACAGATAGAACTTGTTGCTGCCAGCCATGCCTCCAGCAGTAGCATCTACAAATAGTGATTCGCTCCGTGTTCACCTTGCTTGATGCGACATGTAGGCTGACCCATCCAAAAGCCTGGGTGGTACCGAACCCAGGTGGTAAGTCCTGAGCACGGAATTCCCGCAGCCACAATTATGAACTTCATTGTCACTCATGATTATCTGCTGCAGCTGCGAAGCCCATACGCTGGCCAGCATCAATTCGTGTCACGGTATCTCCGGGGTTCGGTGACTGCACCGGAAGCCTGGGCAAAGCATCACAAATACCAACAGTTCTTAAGTTGGTCAATTCTTGCAATCGCCCCAGACCTAAAATAGTAACAATATTCTTAATAATAGTTCTTTATGGCTATCCTGTCAATGAAGATAAAAGAGAATTCCTAAGGAGACTGCAAACAAGTGGCTGAGGCATGCCTCGCTTGAAGCTCTGAATGGCCAGGACCTGACTCGTCAGCAAGGATAGATTTTGGGGCTTCCTAAAATTGGGGGTACCTGTAAAGGGATTACAGGTTATGTTGGGGTTAAGGGATATAGTTTGTAGCAGTCAGGGACACTCCCTCCAAGCCACTGGCAAGCGAATGTTTGCTGGCGAAGTGCAACATAGAATTGCTGATCCAGGGATCGCATCTCTGAGACCCCAGGACGGTTGAGGAACCACTGAGCTGTCCGGCGACCAGACTCCAACCTGAGTGCCAGAATGGCCATAGAACCCATTTGTGATTGTGACAGCCCTTTATATGAAGCCCCTGGCTGCTGCGTGGAACAACAAATTTCTGTAGGCGCGCACAAACCTTTTCTTGTTGCTAGCCGATTAACAGCATCATGTAGTGGATCTTCGCCCAGTTTGCAAACTTGTCTTCTGGAACGCGGAGTATGCAAGTCACCAAAAACTTCTCCGGATCTTCTTGGGGCCGGCAAACCTTGGTTTGAAGCTACCCTAAACCCTAAATAGTAGGTTCCATTTTCTTTTCCATTGTCCCTATGTTTCCCTATATTTCTCTATATAAGCCCTATATGTATGTGTATATATATATATAGCATTTTTGGCCTACTGGAGCCACTTGGAGTTCTGCCAAGACACCAAAATTCCCTCAAGTGGCTCAGACTGATCAAAGAATGCACACGCACTGTCCCCGCGCTCGGGGTAGTCTCGTCTTACCTTCGAAACTCCAAGCGGAACTGGGGTTTACATGACAAACAAAAAGCGAGCGGATCCGTCCTATAAAGATGTGGTTTTGGGAATGTCGAATCCTGATTAGTGCACCGGGGAGGGGGGGGGGGGGCAAGAATAAAGCAACGTTTTCAGAAATTTATTATGGACACACTTTTTCAATTTGATGGGTGTCAATTTTAGTAAAGCTTCTCTGCCAAAAATCTGTTCAAGGTTTATGATGAGGCCAGAATTCTTTTGACGTTAAAACACAAACCTTTAAATATGAAGGCCGGGCTCTATTAGTGTGGAACCTGACATCTGATGCCACCAGAAACCATCGATGTCTCATTAAACCGCGTGTTCGAACAGGCTAGGCAATAGGGGGGGGTGCTCAATTATGTAAAGGTTTTTTGGGTGGGTAGATGGTGAAACCAAAAAGCTGTTAGATTGAAAGGCCACGCCTTTGAATGAAACGGCCAGGCTCTAGCACCGACGGAAAAATCTGGACTCTGATGCCTCCAAAAACCATCGATTTCTCATGAAACTGCTTCAGGGTAGGCAATCAAATTTCAACGGGGTCGGCAGACCCCCTGATCTTCCATAATGTACAAGATTTGGGGAGACTCGGTTATGTAAAGGCTTTTTGGTGCGTTAATGGTGAGGCCATTCAAATTTCTTTTTAATTCGTAGAGTTGTACAATTCCAGTTCTTCTTGGTTCTCCTTGAAATGTAATTCAAATAGATACTCAGCAATTTCAACTAGAGTGTAATTCATCTGCAAAGGTTTTCAGGGCTAAGCCTTCAAACATAAGGCCGAGCTCTGTTGCCAAGGACCCAGCCCTTCCTTCTCTACGAGGCTAAACTAAACTGAACTACTTACTTTCCTTCCCTCTCTTCTCGCCATTCCCAATGAATTCAAAAGAAGCGGAAGGAACTCCCTTCCCTCATCAGCTTTTGTGGGAGCCATAGGATCCCCAGACCCCCCAGTTCGTGTTGAGGACTTTGGATTGTAGAGGCTCCCCTCTTTGTTCGGGGGTCCACACAAATCAAGACCCAACCTTATTCAGCATTGTACTGGAGGGATCGATGTCAACACACAAGCAACCACACCAGCAACTTGCCAAGCCCAAGAGACCCTCTGATGTAGTTCAGTCTGCTTCGATGGGTCGTAAAAGAAATAATTCATGAAGTGGCCAGCAAGATCGCCGAAGAGAACGCTGCAAAGCCGAAGCAGCCGCCACGAGGCCCAGCGCTTTACAACTGCATCGCCAGGAGCCAGCCTGGACAGGGTGCTCAGTTCCACAGCAGTGTCTGCAATTTCCTTCAGGCTGGCTTGCTGCGGATAAGGCACTGATTCAAGACTTCGAAGCTCGAGCCAGGGGTTGGATTTGTAGTGTGCTTCCACGCCCGCACCTCCGGCCTGACAATCACACCTGCGGTATTCTCCGGGGCATCGTTGATGGTTATGTCCTGCAAATGACAGCTCTGGCACTTCATCCCTGGGAAACTGTTCCTCTGCCTTTTGAGTGTCTTATTGTCTCTGTTCGGTCCTGGTAGGCAAACTTGATGAGGTGGCCACCCCAAGGGCTAACGCAATGCGAAAGGGTAGACAAAGGCCTTGCCAAGCTGATCTCCCATCCATCCTGGGAAAGCAAACCTGGGGCCAAATGGAACCAATCTTCAACACGCTCAGGTCGCACGGCCATGGCAGGCTATGATAAGCTATGCCGATACTCTTCAAATCTGAACCTCTTCTGGGCACACGGCTGCCGGTGCAAGCAAGACTTCAAAACAAACCGTTGAACAGAATCAAGCACGCAATCTCCAGCTGGTACTGCAGCGCGACTCCTCCACATCTACGTAGGCGCGCTGACGCCAGCATCCAGTGTCTGGCTGGCCCTTAGGTGGTCGGATACGCAGCGGTGCCTCAGTCTTGGACGATGAAATCAGCTACCGCCACTGTTGCCCAGGTTTTAAGTTGAGGCTGACCTTTTCTCCATGCCAGACAGCAATGTTTCCATTCTCGTTCCAGAACGACCTGCCTCTCCAAACTCCTCACAGACAGGGGCATCTTATCATGACGACCTCAGCTTCCTCAGTGATTCTTGGCCTTACCGTGTGTTTTGCAGAATAGCGCCTTTTCCTTGGCCTTGGCACTCTTGGCAGAGAGAGACCAGAGGGGAGGCCCAGGAGGGATGAGAGGTGGGGGAGGGCAGAAGGGGCAGACAGTACTGACACCTCTGAATGCCTCCTGGCTGCAGCTGACCCTGAGTCCTCCGGCCCAGCCGATGTCCGGAGGCAGTCTTCTGACCAGAAGCATGAGCGTCAGAGTTCATGCAGTGTCATCAAATAAAATTACACAACTTGACTGTTCACGTTGCCATCTGCAAGCTTTGCCAAGCTGAGCAATTGACTTTTGTGGCGAGCCTGCCCTATGGCCATAAATGGCTTGATCTCGCGGGTGCTTAGGGCAATCGCGTCCCTTTTCTGTGCTACTAGGCCCTTACTAGGCACCTCTGGCATCTGCGCTTTGAAGCGCGGCACCCAGGCAGGCAAGGCTCCCCAAACCGGAGCCTCAGCACATACTCGCACCAGCTGCTACCAGCTGTCGCGCGCAAGGAGGCCAGGACAAAGAATGCAACCACGCCACGCCCCTGACTAGCAGCGCGACGACTTGCACTTTCAGTGCCCAGAATGCCTGTGCCGATGCGTTTGCGACTTGCAGTGTAGTGTATCACTTGGAACTGACGCATCAACATCTGCTGAGCTGGCGATGCCCTGCCCTTCAATGTGCTCAGCATGCATCAGATGCATTAGGTCAGACACATACAAGCCCATTCAGCAGAATGTGCTTTCAATTGTTTCCTTCCATTTCGCATCTCAGCCACGCGATCTGGAAGATGAAGCAGCAGTACCATCAGCTGAAAGGCTTCGTTGGCAGGAGCCTTCACTCTCCATTCATTGCAGGAATGCTTGCGACTTTCGTGCCGGCACGTCAACAGGCGGATCTTTGCAAAAACAGGATATCGCAGGAGACAGCTGCCTGAAGACACCATGCCTGCTTCGCTTTCGGCTTCAAACCTGGCAGCCATGATTGGGCCATGAGATTCGGAAACATGCATCTCAATACAGGGTGAGCAGACCTGGCAATTCTGCGAGACTGAACTCATCACTCCAAAAAGCCAAGACACGGAGGCAGCATTTCGGCTGCTTTGCTGAAGAGATCGGCATTCGGCCGCCCAGTCGGCAGCGTCATCGTTACGGTGGCCAGCGACAAGAACATGCACGCAAGCAGGAAGCTTCGATTGAACTACTCTGCGTGTCAAGCTTGACACCACAGTCGGCTGATGTTCTGCTTCAACTCCCTATATTTCGCAATGGCCCCAGCAACTTGTTGAGTGCACCGCATCCTGCTTGTTTGATAGACGTTCGAATCTGCGTCCGTAAGACTGAGCCTTCTTCTTCGGCAGGCACAAGGGCATCGCAGGCATTGATCCTGATCCTTGGCATTAAATTGTCCACACCATGGTGTTGGAATCTCGAGCTCGGAGATGGCAAGGCACTGCAAAACGGAGCTCAGGCTAAACTCCTGACTAGCCCTTTGCACTTCCGAAGAACAGGTTGTCCTGCCCTTCTGAAAGGCGCATGGCGCGCACGGGTCCAGACCTTGGTTGCACAAGTTCGAAAAAGTCCTCCCATGCTGTGCCACTTGAGCCGGTCTCCAACTTTTTCAGCAAGTGATCTTCCAGAGCCTCGCCTGCTCTCTGTACACTGGCTAGAGCGGAGCCAAAGAAAATCAACGCAGAGCTTTGCTAGCAAGTTGGCCAGCATTGCTGCCTGAACATCGCGTTCTGGCGCAATCACAGATACCTAGACTTCGATCAATCCGTTTAAGCTTCGCAATTGAAGACACCGATGACCTCCCTGAAGCTCACAGCGCTCACCCAGGCGGTGAGAAAGGTCCCCTGTCACCTCTCAGTCAGTAACGCTGCTGAAGGATCCACTCAATGTTCGGTCAGGCCCAGCAGGCTGCCTCTGTTCCTGCTGCTAGTGGGAGACGGCCTTCAGAAGTGCCTCGTACGAACTTTGCAAGGCCTGAGATGAAGACCCTTCCTTGCCCACCGCAACACGCAGGTTCAATCAATGCAAAATGCCTAGCAAAGTTCAGCCAAAGCACCTGGAAGGCTGCAGTCGATCCTCCTGAAACAAGTGACCACCCAGTTTGAATCTTTGCTGGCGGTTAGAGAAAAGGTTGAATGCACAAGTTGGTTGATGCTGTCCTTTGTCTGGATGTTGTTGCAGTGCTAGTTTGCCTTGCCAGGCAAAAAACACGTGCTGCGGCACAGGCTCCAGCAAGCACAGGAGCAGGCAACAGCCAAGCTATCCTCATGTCCACTTGACCTTGATGTTGAACCCCTTTGGCAGCGGGGATCGCGATGATAGAATGCTTTGGGGGATAGGTCAGAATAACAAAGCAACAAATGCGCAATCCCTAACTTGAATTATGCTAGCTTTAACCAAGAAAACACAGCAGAAACGGCTTGCACGTGCTCTCTGAGACACGTTTTTTCTTAAACTACTATACCTTGAAAATTAACAGGCCCTTGGCCCCCGCTCCTCAGGACTTAAAGGATCTAGATTCCAGAGTTCCACCTGTAAGGTTAGATATCACAGAAATCCGAAATGCAGAAACTAAGAGACCCCAGCTCCAGGGAGCAGTCCATTAGAGGCCTTGATTAGACCCTGGCCAAGAAACATAGCCTTTAATTGCTTTGTAAGAATTATGTAAAAATGATTCTGATTAGAGCTCAACTGTTGTTAGTTGGATTTTAACCTGATTTCAAAATATGGCGAATAGATTTCGGATTGATCCTAATTAGATTGTCAATTGGTATCACTTGGACTTTACTTGATTATAATCAGGCTAGAAAATTGATTTTACTCGGACTTTAATTGACTTTCTTTGCCTACATTTCAACCAAGTTTAGTGGGGTTTTCGACTGGAGTTAATTGCTTTCAGTTGATTTCACCTGAATTCAAGTGGATTTCATTGTTTTCATTTGACTTTCAGTTGACAACTACTAAACCCGCTTTGGAGCAACACTATTAAACACAAACTGATGTGGCGTGGCATGGCGCGGCCCGTCCAAGTCGAGAAATCGTATTATGTGTAGGGTTTTTTATCCGAAGCGGGGATGGAGACGAAAGATGAAACGTACCTAAACGCTACAGGCAAGCAAGCTAAAGCCACCCAAGGCCAAGGTAAGACCCGCTGACACTTGGCAGGCACGCACAAACTATCCACCTGACCACTATTCGTCTGAATTTTGGGTTTTGCTTGGGTTTGGGGGTGGGTTTTGCTGAAGGAGGGCACAGGAAGCACCCTAGAAGGCACTAGAGGGAGAACAGTAATCCTGCTCAGGACTAGCACTAGCACCTAGCGCAGCACTATCACCACCACCACTACTACTACTA
>CAJNIZ010043393.1:16952-36180 GCA_905231905.1 Symbiodinium pilosum
ACGGTCAAAAAAAAGAAGGTCCCCTCACAAAGCACGGCTTGCCCGGCTGCAGCCTTCTGGTCCTTGACGTTTGGCGTTCTCAGTGAAGAACTGGCGCAGCTTTTGTCTGCAGGCCTGCATGTCTTGTGTGAGGTGTCTTCTGCAACATGTGTACATATGCCGGGCGACGAATACTTACACGCTTCAAGTTGAACACCATGGAACACAATCCAAATTCAGCGCAGCACGCACGTTGCGCAAATTAAGCCATTGTGTCTCAAGGCTTGCTGCTATCTGCAACAGTATCTGAATGCTCCTCAGCTCGCTTCGCTGCGTCGGGAATGCCTGCGCCACTGTTGGATCATGGGGCATCGTAAGGGGCGGTGTGTTGCACGAACAGCCTCCAAGGAGGTCGGCAGCTTCCCAACTGCTCATGGCCTTCCAGGTGTACGGACTTCATCCAGGATGCGGCTGGCAATGGGATGTCTCTCCACCAGCTAATACCAGCTAGCTACTAGTATCACCAGGAGGCAAATCAGGCAACAGTCTGAGCACCGCTTGCGGTGCCTCGGCCAAGAATCCGAGCTGCTCGGCGGCTTCCCCTTGCGCGTGCCCAGCGAGCTTGCGCCGTAACAACAAACAGGCCCTCCCCAGCATAACATCGCAAGAAACGATGAGGGTTGATCTTACTTACACTGTCCGATATCCTGTGGCCAGCAATCACAGCTGATGCACCTCGCGCAGCATGAGCCCGCGCGAGGCTTGGAATCAGTGCCAAGGCGTCACTCGCGTCTGCAAACGCATCCTCCAACATGCAAGAGCGCAAGAGATT
Organism: Symbiodinium pilosum; assembly: GCA_905231905.1. NCBI lineage: Eukaryota > Dinophyceae > Suessiales > Symbiodiniaceae > Symbiodinium > Symbiodinium pilosum. The sequence goes on from CAJNIZ010043393.1 coordinate 17,764, forward strand.
CTACGAGATTGCAAGGGCCGACTCACGTCCTGAAGTTTCAAGTGCGGTCAGCGGTCCTGCCAGTGGCCCAGCTGGTTGCGCAGTTCAGCACGTAGGCAGAGAGCTTCTGCACGTGCTGCCTTTTCCAATACGCAGCTGTAGCTCCAACAAGGCAACGTGGCAGAGCAGAAAGCATTTCTGGCTCCCGCTCAACGCAAAGCCCTTACGTCTGGCACATGTAGTTAGGCGGCTCTCGAAACCGCCGTGTAGGAAAAAGCCGTGTAGGAAAGAGTTGCTATCAGCCTCTCAGACCCAGCGCTCCAAATTCATGTTGGTCCATGAGGCAGAAGAGACGTCCGATGCACAGCTAGACAAGCGCATCTATGCCGCGCTTAACGCGGACGCAGAACGCATTGCAGCAAGCATGCGCAGGCTTGGGGCGAGGCCTCGTTGTCCGTCGCAGCCTGGATGGCCTGGACGAATTTTAACAACAACTTGCAAATGCCCGCTGTGTGCTGTGGCCCGGCGGCCCGGCCTCTGCAAGAAGTGTCACTGCCCGTGGAAGCTGTCCCAGCTGCACGGCTCCGGCAGCTCGGCGCATCGGAGACTCTACGCCTAAAGTTTGCGGGGGCATGATGTTCCAGGCAGGCTCGGAGTTGCATGTGACGCATGTGTTGGTCAAACCCCTTTCTGACATGGCGCGCGTCCGTCGCGCTGCCTCCGCTTGACGTGCGGCATGCGCAGATTCTGAAAGACGAAGCATGCACGGAGACGAGCAAATTGAAGCCTCAGCTGTGCATCAGATCTGCAACATGCGCAAGCTTCTTGTCCTGTGCCCAGTCACTGCGCCAACTGTGGCAGTGCAAGTGTAGATGCCTGCAGCTCAGCTCGTATCTTATGTTTGGAGCTGGATGCACTGCGTTAAGCCGTTAAGTCTATTGCCGGATCACCTTCATCAGCAGGAGTTCCAGTCACTACCAGCCGGGGCCGCTCAGCCCTGTGAAGCGCAAGACCATCCTTGTACCATTGGTAGCCTCAGCAGTCCCGAGTTGCTGCTGTCTGCAAATGGGAGTTGCGACAGATTCTTGTTACACGCATTTGACGCAGACCTTGTGCTTGCGGACTTTGTCGCACACGTGATCGCTAAGAGGCTTGTCCGAAAGCAAACAAGATGTTTCCCTAACAACGGTTTGTTTCCGAGGAACTCCCAACAGGCCCAATGGCCTTTTCACGCTGCCGGTGTCACAACCAAGCTCCAGACACATACATGATGGGCAAAGCTCCATTTCTATGTTTGTTGTCAATTTCCTGCAGCCCTGCTTAGCTGCAGCAGCTGAAACACTCAAGTGACCAGTATCGTGTCCCACTGGTTGGGCCCAAGCCTGGAAGAGTGATTCAACAGCCACCTCATGACCTGTTGTTGAGCTTTAATTATGCCACAGCCAAGAAATCTGGCGCACCATGGTTCCCTGTAAATTTCTGTGTCAAAACCTTTCTTTCACTCATGTTGTCATTCTGGACGTGTATTACAACTTGAATCTATGCTTCATGTCGTGGTATTGGTGGCTTTGAACATACATGGAGGTTTTCTCAAAATAGTCCCGTTGTACTCCGTCAGCGAAAGCTCGCAGATAATTTCCTCAACCTGCATATATGTATATCTCATCCCAAACCAACGTATACGAAGAAATCCCCACATGATTATATGGGAATTTTCTGGCAATTTGGGGGCATGCTATAGTACCAAAAGGGGAGGCTGCGTCCAAGTTCCTCCCTTTAGCTTTCCTTACGTGGCAACACCGTTAAGAAAAGCCTTAACTTCGTCAAGCTTCGCACCGGGCTCTGAAGGCTGACAGCCTGGCAGGTAATGGAGGCGGTGCCTGCCCCAATCTCCAGACCTTGGCTGCGAAGGTTGAGCAGCAGCAGGCAGCGCAGCTCAAGAGCGCACAGAGGCTTTCTCATTGCTCCTGACACTGAGCAAGTTTCCAATTCTCCCCGAGGAGCAGGTTGGCGGCTGCCGGATAAAGACCGGCTCCGGTGAGCTAGATTGAGAGACCTCTGCACGGCTCGTCAATCCACGCCATGCAATTTCTTACATCTCGTCGAAAACATCTGGACCACTCTGGGCCCTTGGGGGTTGTCTGGCTTTTTGCAATGCTGAGTCCGTCGAAGGTGGCCTAGGGCTATGCTGCATGGTGCTTATTGAGCCCAGGCCTGAAAGACTTTCTCCAAGATATGCCTGTTGCGGGGCTGCTGTCACTTTTCTTTAAAGGATGTGCGTGGAACAGCAGATTCTGTTGTCAGCACCGTGGCCTGGTAGCCTCTACATTGCAGCTCTTCGCCAGCATCTGGAGTTCGGAGGATCCAACAACGGGGCGCAAAAGAGTCCTGGATCGATCAAATTGCAGTAGTCTTTCTTTAAAAGAGCTGCCACCTTGAAGCCTTGTCAAACGGGCCAGCAACACAGAGCTCTGACAACGTCAGCCGTCTCAGGACAACAGTGCGAGCAGCTCAGCTCCTCCGAAAGGTCCTTTCAGCGCCAGTTGAGCGGGCACATTTTGCCTAATTTTGGGTGCCTGGCTTCTCGGGCCAGCTAAAGTCTCAATGCTCGGCATGTACAACGATCATTGCGCTGACTTGGATGCAGCATGACAAAAGCATGTTGGAAGATCCGCTCCCAGTCGGCCTGAAGAGCCCTGCAGTCACTGCAGGTCTGTTCCACCACGGGGACTGTGACCTGTTACCAGCAAAGGTTGCCCATATCCTCTAGTTGGACTAGGCGCGCGCAGTAGAAGAATTGAAGCCCGAGATTCATGGCATGTGAAGAGACCTGATCAGTCTGCTCGGTCTCGCCCACAAAGGTGACATCGGCCGGCCACGCGGCAAGCTCAGGCAACTCCGCATCTGTGGAGGAGCGTAGAAACGACTCTAACGTGCCTGCCTCACAAAGCGGATTCAGAATCAATTGTGCGGACACACGTTTGGGTGAATACATCGTCACAAGACATTGGCAAACATGACCCCACTTGCCTTGGGCAGAGTTTTTGCGAAATACCTTGACACCAGCTTGATGAGGGAACTGCCAGTCACAGCTGGAGCAACATGAAACGAGTGCCTGGGTTCTGATTGCAGCCTTCGTTGCCAGCAAGGGCAGCTACCGAATCGAGCGGAGAAGAAGATCCAGGTCTCCGAGCTGTCTCCTCAGAAAAAAAAAACAAGTCAGCGTAGGAGTTGATCCAGTGGCGAAAGATGCATGGCTGGCTACCGCGGAAATCGCTGCGGCCTTGCTGCTTTTCACAAAAGCTGGGCGACCTTCAAAGCGGTCTGTCTCCACGTAGACGCCGCGAAGGTTGGGCCATGGGCTGGCCACTTTGAGTTGCATGGGCGCCGCAAGCGCTCAAGTCTCCGGGACTTTGATGAAGATAGGTTTACAATCTGCATTCCAAATGATCTGGGCATTGATGTTTCAGGCTTTCGGGCGGAATTCTGCTTGAACTTGTTGGTGCCCCAAAATGACCCCAAGAGGACACTAAGCCGGCAGTTGCGGAAGCCACAGGGTGAAGCGGCAAGACAAAATCAACATTGCAGCTGTCCATGGCCGGCTGGTGGATCAGGACAAGAAACATGAAATGCTCAGGCGACCTGCAGAGGCCCTTCATTTCAACCACCGACTGGAAACATGTTCCTTAAGGTGCAGGGGCCTCATGGACAAGCAAAGGGAATTGGTGACAATGTTCATGTTAGGCATGCTCAACTGCAGCATGAGTCTGGCAGCTCATCTTTCATCCTCTCAAGGGTGGATGTACTCACGGCTTGTGTACATGTCTCCGAGGCGGGGCACCTTGACCCAGGAAAGCTCATAGCATCGCCTGCTGCCGATCCTGTCTCAAGCCCATGACCACTCCTGAATTGTCTTGCACTTCATTACGGGCATTACGGGCATGTTGCTCAGACTTTGCCACGCCGAAACTTTGGGCAACTCCGGCAGCTCGGTCTAGCGGACACACCTTTGCATTACAGTTCAGAGGCATCCGCTGGAAAATGGGAAACCCAAACTTTCCAGAGAGCACTGCTCAAGCAAGCGTTGAACCAAGCTCGACATCCGCGTATGAGTCACGATCCTTTATTGTGGCACACTTGCCCTGCAGTGCGCTTGGAAGGAAACAGAAGGCGTAGCTGTCCAGGCCACCTGTGTGGCAAGACTCCCTTGCTGGTGACATGACGAATATGATGCTTCGAAGTGCAAGTTTTGCAAAAACTTTGACAGCAAGGTCATCGAAGTCGGAGCAGAATCAGTGAACTGTCAACTCCGACATCTGCAGATAAGCGGGGGCTCAAGACATCTCAGGACTCGAGATGCCCACCACGGGTTGGATAAAGCTGCATTCAAGCTCTAGTGACTTGGTTTTGCAACCGTCTTTGCGACAGCTGTGCTTCCCTCATGAGCGCCATCATGAAGCTACACTTCCTATGCAGTCTGAATATGGAAGTTTCGATGCCTAGGCGCTTCTTAAATGAGTTACACTTCCCATGGCTTGGAGCTCCCGATCAGGCCGAGTCGTCACCCTTCGGAGCCCCTCGGTCCTCTGCCTGCCAGGGCTTCTGACTTCTGAGAGGACTTAGTTTTGGGCTCCATGGTCCCCCACCTCGTCTGGAACAGCGGATTCTTTTGGCCTTAAGGTCTCCTCTATTCTTCTTTTGATCTCACCTGGGCGGATTTGTCAGATGAAAGCCAGCACCCCATGAGCACTGTGCCGGCATATTATGCCTGATGCTGGCAGCCAGCCAGTAAAGAAACGATACAAAGTGCGGTAGGAAGAGCATGCAGTAGCTCAAGATAGCCCAAGATGCTAAAGCTGACGAGCTCTGCGGCGCCGCTGCCGCTATCGGTGCAACACCTGTTTCATAAAGACAGTTTTGGTCTAGCTGCGGTACACCTCGTGCCACTGCATCTGCATGAGTGCTGTCCTTCAACTCTGAACTGCGCACGATCTCGTGCTAGCAGCCACGCAATTTGGTATCGCAGGCATGGCTGAGCATGTCATGTGACTTGCCAGCGCACCTCACCGAATTGTAATGCTGTCCGGCGTGGTGCGTCGGATGAAACGATAACCTTAGAGCCCAAACGACGACATCTTCTAACCCAGCTCGTTGAATGAGCACTCAACGCCTCTTGTACGACACCCGGCCTACCCTAAGTATGCAAAAGCACCTAAAGGTCTGCACCACACACGTGTTGCAATGAACCAGGGAACTGTACGCAGCGCGCGTCTTCTGAGCTCGCTGTGATTTCAACCGCGGACCGCAGAATCTGGTCAGGCTTGCCAGATGCTTGCGATGGCTGATAGATGACCTAGGCTCGCATCCAGACTTGCGTGCAAAGGCTCGCATCTTCAGTCAGACTGACTCATGTGCCCCCACTATGCCAACAACAATTAATTACAATCGACATGATACTGCAGCACAACCTGACATATGCATTACTGCTGCAACATTGGCGCAAGCCAAGGGGTACGATTACGTGGCCACAGTCTCATAGTGACAAGCAGACAATCCAATCAGGTTTGCAAGGCACAGCGTTGACTCCGTTCAGTCTTGCCAATGCTTGAGCCTTGCCGAGATTGAAGCGCACATGCAAGCTTACGAATGAACAATGAACAAACTCCAAGCATCTAACAGCTCGCAAGGCCCTAAAACAGCAACAATTACACGGCCCGCAAGCTGCAGGCCCCGAGAGCAAAATGAGGCCCCGGTATAGGCTTTGCAGTCGCAAGGGCATGCCATTCAAAAGGCCTTATTCTTATGAAGGTTCCATGAGGCCGCCCCAGCAACTGCGGAAAGAGTCTTCTGACATTCTTTGGAATGACTATTTCTCGAGAAGATTTTAACTTGCCAAACAAAGACCAACACAATGCTCAGGATGACCCTCTAGATAAGCCACTCGACCCCTGCAGTCATTGGAAATCCGTAGCTTGCTTTTAACCCATTAACGGATCAAATTTCCTGCAGGCTCCTTCATGTGTAGCGCACACTGGTTCTCTAGGAGGTCAACGAACCCCATCCCTGATAATAATCCCTTATAATAACTTATACCCCTGCCTAATCCCTCATACAATCTCAACGTCAGTCTGAACGGCCCCATGTCCTGCTAACACTTAGCAGCCACATCTTCTCTTCTAGCATCTTGGACACCAGGAAAATCTCTGTTTGTTTAAGGAGGGGCATGTTAATGCCAGTCAAAACGCTCCAAAGATGCAAACATCAAACAGGAGAAGTGCGCCTCTACGTGGCCTCCCCAGGTGCATTTCTCGCGCATTCGACCTCTGCATGTGTAACATGCCCTCTAACAAATGTCGCTGAGGCACCGTGTGCAACGCGATGAGCGTCTGAACAATCATGAGCACGTGCACCAAAGCTGCTGGCTAGTGCGTGCTTGGAAGCTGCTTATCTTGACTTGCAGGCAAGCTGCTGCAGTAGCCCTCGAAGTCTTCCTGAGCTAGATGAAAGGCCAACAAAATAGCTGAGACTGTCCAAGTCTCAAGCACAAACATGACCTGAGACAGCATGACGCAGCTTTTCCATTTGCCTGTCCCGCTGTTCCGGCCAGCTTTTCTGGCAGCGAAGGCGCAGGCTGAGATCAAGCACTGCTTGTTGCAGAAAGATTCACTGGGGGTAGGTGAGCTGCCGCGCTGTTCTGCACGAGTCATGGCAGGTGCTTCTGCCGGGCTAGGTAGGGTGTTGCATTTAGCTCCACTTATTCTTGGAAGGTTTATGCAATCTCAACACTCTAATCAACACTCCCTAAGGAGCCTGTCACACATAGGTTGTCCGGGGTGCGAGAGCTCTTGGGATGGTATGTCCACAAGCCCTACTTTGGCAGCTGCAGGGCTGGCGACCCATCACGCCGAAAGGACTTTGCATCTGCTACCAACACACAGCAACAGGTCCACTGGCTGCTGGCTTTCGACAATCATGATTACTCATCATTGTCGCTTTCTGATGTTCAGTGCACGGTCATGGCGCTGCCGTCCGCCAGTGGATATGGATGCATTAAGTCCAAAGCTTTCTGCCAGGAAAGACTTACTTGGCAGCTGGCTACACGGACAATGCTGAACTCATCTTGCCTTGCAAACTTGCAGCAGGAGTCTATCCAGGCACAAAGTGGTCAAGGGCCGTTACTTGTGTCTTTGTGACCTTTCACAGCCATCACGACGCACTTCAGGTGTTGCAGCGCTGGCATACGACTTCTCAAATGTTGTGCTGCGAATATGAAAGCTCCTGCGATCTTCGAGTGTTTCAGGCCTCGAGAACTTTGTTTTACCCAAAACTCGAGATGCACCTTGGAATTCAACCCCAAACTGCCCAGCGCTGCATCGGCCAGGTGTCAGTAACTGGAAACGAGACAACCACGTCACTGACGCTACTGGGTGTGCTGTCGGGATGGTGGCTGGGTCCAGTCACTGCTGTACATTTCTTCTGTCTGCCTGCTCCGCACTCCGTTGAGCATGTTCTGGAAGACATGCCCTGCATCAGAGGCACTCCTCAGACGCTGCCAGTTGGCCCTCGCAGCTGGAGATGGTGTGTGCGGCACCCGAGTCCAGTCAGTGGAATAAACTTTCCTCGGCAAAACATGCAAAGCACGTCCTCTTGAGCGCCAGCAATTCAGCCAAAACTGCTGCATAGCGTCTCAGTCTGTTTGGAGCGAACATCATCCAGCAGCGTACCCATCGCATTGACTGCATTGACTGTACGAGCAAGCTGCCTCGCCCGCTGCCATCCATGCGAGCTGCTTGCAGCTGAGTGATCCTGCGCAAGTGTTCGCAGTTCGCAGAACATGTGAAATAGCAGAGCCTCTATGAAAAGCAATCCTCACCCTTCCTTCTTTCACACTATGCTTGCAAGTCCGACATTGCGTGGTCCTGCTTCTGCTGCACGTCCTCAGGCACGCACTGGACCACCTGGGCTGTTGACATTATCAAGCCGGGCTGTCGCGCCTTAAGAGCCTGCCCTCCCCCACATGACAAGCTGAAATGTCCCAGCTGCAGAGGTTTCCGACCAGCTGCGCACACGCGCACCTGCTTGTATGGGCGACTGGCTCTCGACACAGGTCTGGCGTCCTTGTCCTGAGCCCACAAATTGAGCTACTGGTACCGAAGCCACTGCTGAGAGACTGCTGTCGTGCTTTTGCATGCCATGTCGCGGACATCACGCAGCAGCGATCGCATGACAATCCCTGCTCTCGACAGATTTCTAGCCCGTCGCCAGTGAACCTGCAAGCCGCATCCATGTGCACTCAAGGCAAGGAAATTTCTACTTTCCACCTCCACATCTTTGGTCGGTTCTTTGCTTCTGGCGGTGGCCGGGTGTGTGTCCTGTGTGCGGGTCAGGTGCGCTGCTACAGCATGGAAGGTATGCGCCAAGTCGTTCAACAAAGTAATGGGCAAACAAGCAACCTGACCTGCTCATCAAAACTCAGACTAAGGCATCAGGAGCACACGCTTTGGACACAGCATGCCTGTGTCTGAACAGCTTTAGAATTCCGCTGCACGCAGTCCCAGGCCTTAGCAGAGCTCCCATCACAAGCTGTGACATGACTCCTACCAACCCTTCTGGAAAGGAGGGTGCTCAGGGCCTATCATGATGCCATCATAACAAACAACACATAAGCGCGGCAACAGATGTTCTGAAGCTCGTCACAGGCCATCTTAACACCAATGGGGCCAGGAATGTCTAGCCGAGTTGCGTGAGCCAGCTTCAGCTCTTGATCAATACAGCGATTGTCGGACACCGGGGTTTCAGAGCCTGCAGCGCAGAATGCCCTTGCAGAAAGGGCGCTACCCACAAGACATAGGGACAGACACTAGCTGTCAACCTTGCAAAGGGAGCTGTGGCCACTGAAGCCCAGCAACTGTTCTTGCCCTCGTCTTCTTTGCCCTCGCTGTGAGGGAGCCCGAGGAGTGGTTCTACGCCCAGTGGCCCAATTTCTTCCTCCCAGTCCGAAAGCTGTCACGCACAACTCACCAACACCAGGCATGTTGCCGTCCAAGCTGCCCTCTCCCGACAACAGCAGCAGTGGAGCTGCACCTGTCCCATGCTCTCCTTGGCGGAGACAGCCCTGCATGTGGTTGAAGCTGCATCGTACTGTACTGGCAAGCAAGCATAATGTGCAGCTCAGCAGCACGGAGCGGCACAAAGCTACACCCATCCCGCTAGTTTTGAGCCATTTTGCAGCATGGGGTTCATTGCAGAATCCTATGAAAGGAGCTCTGCATCAGCCTCCTCTTATGCATGCAACGAGATGAACAGCAGTCAGCCATGCAGAAAAGGCTTTTAAGTTCTTGCCAAGCATCATCTATGAAGGGCTCAAAATCATCTCTATGGGCCTCCATGAAGTCTACACAGCGCTCTCGCATCTGCGCCTGGCGTAGCTACCCAGCACGGCTTTGGACTGCTGCTGCATTGAGATGAAGGGTCCTACCATCTTCCCTTGCTCAGTGCAAACGCCATTCCCCTACCACAAATTCGGAAGCTCGTCTGTCCAGCACGTCAACACTCAGTGGCAAAAGCAAGGATCGCACTGCGACATGAGGATCCAACATCACGAGCTTTCTGCCTTTTCTTTGAGAATAGAACTGCCAGTCAAGTTGCATGAGCATCAGTTTCATCTGCGACCAGCTGGTCAGCAAACCTGAGTTGAGAACGGCTGCTTGTTTCATGTGGCTTCGGGATTTTACACAGCCTTGAGACGGCACAATCGACAAGAAGAAGAACAACAATAACAAAAACAGCACAAACCAGAAGAAGAAGAACAGCAGCAACAGCAGCAAATTGTAGCAAAAAGATAACTTAGAAAAAAAAAACTGTTGTAACTGCTGTCCGTGACTGAGAAACGCTCGAAACAAGCAGGCGCCATCCCCCTCGACCTCCTTGACCCACAGGCCACAGCTCTTCAGAAGGTCCTGGTCCTGCAGCTGCGCTTGAATGTCGGTGCTAGAGCCAAACAAAATTCGAGGAAGGACCTACATTGAGTTTGGCTTGAGAGTCTTGGATGGGAATGGTCCAACACATGCTATTGAAGAAGGCCAAAGATTGACGTCCTTTTTGAGCTCTCTTGCCCATCCTTCTGTGCTGGAGCTGGGAGCAGTGAAGGCACCTGATTGAAGGAAAGAACCCGCCACCAGGATGTATGCTTTTGCAGCAACAGCTCAAGTTGGGCGTCACAAGTGCCGCCTAGACACTGCCCATTGGCCTGTCAGGGATGCGCGCCCAAAAGAATGAAAGTATTCTCATGTTGTGGCAACATGGGGTGTTAAGCATTGATAAGCAGTGATAAAGCCGCTTGTCACGACCACGCTGGGGATCAACAAGTCCATTTCCAGCCAGTTGCTTTCCAAATCAGCTCTTGGAGAGGAGCTACCACTGAAAGTTGGCAGAACCCACAACAGCAAGGCCTGAGGGCGGCCGCAGGGCCTTTCGGCACCATGGGACCCGCGGCTTTGAAGGCGGGATTGAAGTTCATGGGCCTTAGCTTGCATTGCCAAAAGCACCGGGCTGCAGCGCGGTCTGCGCGTTCGCACACCGTCCATGCAGCTCGTTTTTTAACTCGTGTGTACGTGGTATCTGCAAGCATTGCAGGCCAAGCAGCTTGATCTTCTTCTTAGCCTTGCCTGACATTACATATTTGCCAAGCGAGCATGGCAAAGAATACAGCAAGAACCGCTTAAAGGTGAACAAGTGCTATCTCAGCTGTGTGTAGAAGCGGACTGGTAAGGTGCTGGGGGCATACAGGCAGTGCCTTTGAATAGCGAATCCAACGACGGAGCTGAACCGCCATAGCCACCGTCGGACATCCGCGAAGTGCCAAAGATCTGGGCGAGAGATGCTCAAAAAGGTTTGCCACTATCCTGTAACATCTTTCTTCTCACGAAGCATGCGCGGACCACTTCGAACTCATAACTCCTACATTTGCCGGGCAAACTACACGTCAACGCAGCTCCTCAAACCTGCATGATCAACCGTCTTTCGGAGCGCTTGGTGAGCTCTGTCGTCCACAGTCTGTCTAGGTCTTCAGCTCTGTCAGTCGCAATGCAAGCTGGCCTGTGTGAGACGCGGCCCGGTACCTAGAAAATCGAAGCTGCGCGCAATTCGCGCCTATAAACTAAATGGGCTTGAGAACTCTTGGGCTGCGTCAAATTGAATGCCACTGCGGTCAACATGACATTCGTTCGCATTCCCGTCAGGTACATGGCCAGCTTCGGACTGAAACACAACAACGGCAAAGTGCTGAAAACCCGTAGAATTGCAAGAATGGGTGCATCTAGCGTAGGAAACCTCACTCTCATGTTTTTCCAGACATCCGGTGCATTCTGACAAAACCTAACACATCCTTTGTTTGAACCGGGAGTTTCTCAACACTACAGGCCTTTGTGTGAAGGCTCCACTAATGTCGATAGTCCTACAATGACAAGTAAGATCGCCTGACACACGCTACTTCGTGCAATCCGTTGCCCATCGAGCCCGGGACGCGGCACGCAGCATGAGACTGTCCATTCCAGAAGATCCTGTTTGAATAGCAGTTCCTATTCAGAATGCTCAGAGAATGGCAAAGAGAGAATGGGGACTACCACGAATCCCGGCAACATCCGGCAACGAAGATAAACACTGCAACACCACTGCGGATGGAGCCGGAAATGCCGATCATAATTACAAAGAAAATCATCACTACCATGGTAGCGGTGAAGAAAGTGGGGCCGACCACATTGTGTTACTTGCAACTTTGCAGCTCAGATCCACGGCCTCGTCCAGGCAAAGGCCCCACCTGACTTACTGAGCGTTCGCAGGCATCCGCATGCTGCACTTTCCGAAAGGACGCGTGCATGGTGCTGTTTTGTCACTCTTTGCCTTTTGCGCCTTTTGCAGATCACTCCGGCACTGCATCTCCACTGCCATCTGCCCACCCTCCTCCTTCGTCAAAAAGAAATCTTCAGAGGGAGCGCCTCCACGGAGAGCGAAATCACTCAGGTGTCGGTCGCTGAAACTTACCCCGGCAGCTTCTTCGTACTCAGCAAGAGAGCGAGACTGTCCCAATTGAAATGCATCTGGGGTGCCCAGGCCGCCACCAGGTAACGGCCAGGCAAGAGGTTCTTCGAAAAACAGAGGAGGCCCTGAGCCCAGCAAGGCGTGCAGAGATTTTCTGGAGCTGTGGCTGAAGTCCCGGTAAAGCTCCTGCATGTCCTCTGCGTAAACTTTGCGGTAATGCCGCTGCCAGAGATGAAACACCAAACCAGAGCTTGGAGAAAAGAGGTCCCAACCATGAGTAAACAAGCGCACGGTCATCAAAATTTCTTCTCCGAAGAAAAGCATAAGCAAGCGGGGGTCATATGGCACCTCACGCAACACATCAGCGGAAGAGAATGAGAAGTGCGCACTCCAGAAGAAGCTCGCCCGCGGTTCTTCCCAATCCCGAACCAGAGATCGATAGCGAATATTAAGGACATTATTGCTGTCAAAGAAGGCAGCACAATTCAAACAGGCCGTCAAATTTCGAGGTGTCTCAGCATAGGGCATCCCCAGTGGGTAAGCTCGGCCATAGCTACATAAAACAGGTCTCTTGGAGTGTTTCGTACACATCAGCAGCTGACGCCGTGCCTTGTCATCCCATGCATGTACGAAGCGCATGTGACTATCCAGCTGCAGATACAGCTCTTCCCCTTGCCACAGGAGTTGAGCAAGATATCTGGCCCAACAAGGCCCTCGAGCATCGCCTGCTCCTATGCAGACCATGCGTAGCCTGCCTCCTAGCATAGATTGAAAACTTATCTTCCTTTCGCCGGGAAGTGTTGGAAGCCAAGCATCTGAGGAGCCCAAATCACCTTCAGCATGCCAGAGATGCTGCAGTGTTGTCAAACTTTCCTGGCTAATTGGCTCACCGTCTTCAGAATCGCCCTGCCATACAAGGCCCACAACCAGTAACTCTGGTCTTGTGGCCTGGTACAGCATGGACTTCAAGGTCTCTGTCAGCTCAGGATCACAGTAGGCCGCAATGGACACGAAGATCCGGCCGTTCTCAATCTTGCTTCCTTCAGCATGACAACCAGACTGGTCTGCCTTGGAGACCGTCGCGGGAGCTGGCTGCAGCGGGGAATAGCCGCATGGCGAGCAGTTTGCCTTGTGACTCTTCCATGCCGACTGGAAACATGCGGCATTGCAGAACTTTGCAATTCTGCAGCGCGAACATCTGAACGTTGGTGATGTTGCTTGACAGAAGCCGCAACAATCTTGATAGGCTGCTGCGCCCTCAGGTGCGCCCATGGCTTGCAGATGCTGGCAGCAAAGGAATTTTGATTGTTCTGGATGCACATGTTGCGTTTGCTGGCTTCTTCTGGGGGACTTCATGCCCGTCACCGGCTGCCCTAGCAGACAGCCCGGAAGAATCCCATGCTACGTAATTATAGGCTTAAAACCTTGTTTGTTCTTGCTGTAGTCTGGCTGCTGTTAAGATGGCGTGCATGACTTGCTTGGTGTCTTGACGTGCGCACAAGTGGCCGCAGACGGGTCTCAGATATGTGCTACATCAGCGCACGCGACTTGACTGAGGTACCGGCCAGGATTGTGGTTGGTCGGCTGGCTTCCACAACCTCAAGCCGACTCAAGCCATCACACATCCCTATGAACACAGTATCACGCCCGGGCCACCAGCAGCCACAAGACGCGTCTGCACAGCCACGGCCAACAGCTGACTGGACCTGGCGCCCAATTCATCGTTCCTCTGGCATGATTCTTTTAGAGCTTGACGCTTGCTGCCACAGTGAAACATCTTCTAAGTAGCACGCACTGGCAGCGGCCATCTTTCCAGATGCAGACCTGTCCAGCACAGCTCCCACCAGACAAGCCCGGTATGCCTCACATATGCTGCACAAGCAGACGGCCGGGCCTGGAGGCAAGGTTACAGTGCCGCGGCCAGCCTCCAAGCTCCCGTGGCAGCAAGTCTGAAAACGTCTTCATGGGTATGAAGCTCTGAAGCTCCCCAAAGTCGCTACAAATTTCTATGTGCACACGATGGCCCCACCTTCGCCAAACCACCTTCATGGCCAGGGGGCGAATGTGGAGTCTCCAATTCTTCATGGTACTCAGCTCTTGTTTGGATCAGTTTGAATGAGGGTTCCAGCAAGATCAACATGCATCTGCTGGTTGCGCGAGGCTGCTGACTGCTGACATCTGCAGACACCTAATGTTGATTAAAGTTGACCCGTGGTAGCTTTTCACAAAGCACCACTAGCAAAGCGCGCCCAAAGCAATCCATGAAAAAAACAGCGCCCGCCTCCGCCTGTCGAGTCCCAGACTGAACTCATTCTGCGTGGCTTTTCGAGCTGGCCTGCGCGGCAAGTCATGGGCAATTTTTTTGCATACCTCCAGCTGAATTTGAAACAGGCTGAGAGTTCTCTGTCGTAAGGTCCGCTCTGCGGTTAAAAGCGTGGCCGCAGCTCGAACGAAGGTTCGTTCTGCTGGCGCGAAAATGGCCAGGCTTCTGCTCACGAGCGGAGAGACGAATTGGATCAGAAGAAAATTATGCTGTACAGGTCGCTGGCTTCCCTCGAAGACCAGCAGCTACAGGAGACAACTTTTTCACCCAGCAGTCTTTAATTGTCCTTCTTCTCCCCGGAGGCCTGGAAAGACCAATGTTCCAAGCATTATTCCTGAACTCTCTGGTGGGTCTGAAGTCTTGAGGCCTGTCAGACAGACACGGAACCCGGAGCTTTCAATAGGTTCAACTGTAAACTTACTAGGGCGGCTCTTGCCAAGCAGCTTTGAGCTCTTGCTCTGAAGATCTCCATGTCAAGAAGGCCACCGGGACGACAGCCAGAACGCAGAGTGCAGCGCTCCGGAGGCCAACCCCAAAGCTATCCTTCTGCAAGCGTGCGCACGGTGAAAAAGTGCAACAAACGTGTACGGCTGCTAGCTGCTAGCTGTCCTTCGCCTCCAGAGAGGGCAGAGTGTAGGGAAGCTCGCAGATCAGGTCGTGCACGCCCTGGAAAAAAGGGGCTTGCTTGTCCGTGGTACGCGTCTGCATGCCTAGCTGCCTCCAGGAAGAGCGGGGACCATGGAAGCATCGCCAGTGTGACCAGGAAGGTTAAAACCTTGATTGCTTGTTTGACACGAGTGCCTCACATGAGTTCACTGCTGCTGCTGCCGTGGAACGGGTCCTGGCACTTTTGCGACAAGATGGCCCAAAGCACTTTTGGAAAAAACGGCCTACAGCAGACGTTGGAAAGTGGCAACTACGTGGCTAAAACAGAACTACAAAGACGATCGGAATCCCTTGTCGTCCACACTTGCAAGAGCCTCAGCCGCTGTGACAACGAATTGCAGCATGAAGAAAGCCAAAACCTGCAAAGACTCTAGCGGCAGCAGACTTTTAATAGATCTTTGCCTCTCCTACACCGTGTCAAAAGTGCAAACGTGGCTGGGATTGTTCGTCAGGTCATCTGCACTGCAAAGTAGGTGTCAAGCTCAGATAGTCGCAGGGCCCGCCCCCGCCCCTTTAACATTGTTGCACAACTTTCCATCAAATACTTGGAGCCAGAATGCCCCACAACTTAGCCTCCTTGCAAAGGTGCTTGTCGCAAGCTAGGAAACTCTGTTACTGTTACAAACTTATGTCGCAGGATGGACGGCCAAGCGTGTCACAAACCCAGTGGTTTTGATTCCCAGCCAAATCACTATGGCAAGAGCATGCTTAGCTGGCCTTGCACGCGCCGTAGCGGGATTCGTCGGGTCGCGCTGCATGCAGGATCAACCACATGTACTCGTGAAAGACTCCAGACCTTCGCGCAGAAACATGACAAACACCGCCTTCACAAGCTGACATGAAAGCAGCCTTGGGGATACGTTCTCAGATGAAAAGCTTGACTGGCTCTGAGATGCAAACATTAGGAATGCAAGGATCCCGCCCACATACCGCTGCCACGCAGGCCCGGTTCGGAAGGGCTCGAAAAAGCAGCGCTTCATCAAGTTGTGGATCAAAAGGTTCCACCGACGCCCCCAAAACTCGCGCAGAGATGTGGAAAGGAGCAGTGGCAATTTAAACGTAACCAAGGTATCCAGCCCCAGCACGGCAGCAACCATGCGGTGCACTAGCATGGCCAGGGCCATCATGCCGTAGACCATGTAGGTTTGCAGGTAAAGCGCTGGGAGTGCCCGTGGCCAGCCATACCATTGGAGGCTTGCAGGATGCTTGCCATGCTCCAGAAAAGGCAGGAAAGCTGTTTCTCGGGCAATGCTATTGAGGACCAGGAACAGCAGGAAGTGCAACACAATCTCTATTGCCAGGTCTTTGCATGCTGTAAATCTGTGGCGCAGTCTACGCATCTTGCCGTCCTCGAACAAGATCTCACAGGGAGCACCTCTTCTTGCAGGTCTACACGGCAACCGTTGATAACAGCCCATGGCAATGCTTACGGAAGATCCCTGCTCACATATAATATCGAGTTCTGGTCATAAGCCCTCGAACATGCCAGAGTCGTCAAGTATGGGAAAGATTTTTGGGGCGGTCGAGGCATAGCTGTTCCCCAAAGTTGTTGGTTTCCGCATGAGGTGGAAGCTTGTCAAGGCTTCAGCAGGCGCATTGCAATGCAGGTAGTGTTGGAGTTCCACGGGCCTTTTCAAGGTTTGGGATTTGGGAGGTTAGGGTTTTCTTGTCAATGCAGCCAGGGTGAGGTGTGTCATGATTCCCTGACCTTTTTAACGAGACCAACAAAAGCTAGCCGGGTCCCCAGCAGTTGAGGATGGACAGACGGATGGGTGGATGGATCGCCACGAAGGGTGCTGCCGTCACCTCCGCAATCTGAAGGGGGCACCGCAACCGTCTCAGGTTAGCCGATCCCTGACAGGCCACCCATGGCCACCCCATGCAAACGTCAATGAACTCACCTTGCACAGAGACCTAAACGCACAGGCCAAATGGCAGTAGGTCCTCGAAGTAGATGCAAATGCAAGCGCCATTCTTCATTCTCACCCTGCACTCTTTCGGCAAAGGCCAGCGACTCACGGCCAATGCCCAGAGTGAGTGTTCCAGATTGGTGTCCGCTGCAACGACTAAAACGTGCTGCCAGCAGGTCTTCAGAACTTAAGTAAAAGAGGAGCAAGATTAACGCGACCATAAGGCATGATGCACGCAAAATGACCACGTGAGGGTAATGAACACTACAGAAGGAAAAAGGGAGCTTTGATGTAGCCAAGACAATGCAAAGGCACAGATGGAGTAAGGAGCTTTCAACAACAACCAAGCAAGATGTTACTTGTACCATGACCACCCAGCGGTAGGCAGGAAGGAGGTTCGATGCAGCCACGAAGCATGATGCAAACCCGCACCATCATGCAAGGGCACAGAAGAAGTAGGAAGGTTTGATGCAACCCCAACAAGCAAGCAAAAAACATTGGTACCTGATCATGCAATGGCATGGAACACTACGAGGAGAATAGGGAGATCTGATGCAACTAACACGTCTACTGTCGTCTGCGATATTCACACCATGACCATGCAGCGGCACAGAATACTACAAAGCCAGTCGGGGGTTTGAGGGAACAACCAGGCATACTGACAGTCGTGCCATGACCATGCACTGGTACTGAACACTACAAAAGAGGTATGGGAAGTTTGTAGGGGCATGATTTACCCGCTATCGTTTTACTAGGCTTTTGTCCATGGGCGGGTAGGTTTATCTCTGCAGTATCTTGGCTCATACGCCAAAAAAAGAATTCGTTAGAAGATCCCCTCCCACATTAGTTGTTCTTATAGATAAATCATTTTCAAGGCCTCCCTTGATGAGAACCTCAGATTCCTATGAAAGAAAGAAGCAATGTTGACCCCTCCCAAACGGCTCAGGCTCCCGTGAAAGGATCCCCTTCTGCTGCTAAAGTGAGACATAACTTAAGCCTGGCTACGCTATCTTTCGTGATTTTTCCGTTTACTCGGACTCCCGGCGTACTACCCATCAACATGATTGATTCACTCGTCACTTTGTGCAAGCAGCTTAGTAAGGAATCGTCGCTTCCTGGCATCGAATTCGAAGCAAGCCCCTTATCAGGCTTTATCATCTTTGGGGTACATAGGGCCTTAGGAGGGATTTTATTGGAGACGATTCCAGATGAGAACCTTATTATGGGCTGTTCCAGCTCAGGGCCCATAAAAAGACTAATGATTCCAAATTAGGGACCTTTTCTAGGCTGTTCTACATCAGGGCCTGAATAGGGGCTATCCCAACTTACGGCCTTATTGAGGCGAAGCGCGCGAAGACGTGAAGACGTGAGATGCGGCGCGAAGACGTGAAGCGCGCGAGGCGCGTGAAGACGTTAACGTCGTCAACGGCGTCAACGGCGTCAACGGCGTCAACGGCGTCAACGGCGTCAACGGCGTCAACGGCGTCAACGGCTTCAACG